>LT642165.1:0-33553 GCA_900128585.1 Stramenopiles sp. TOSAG23-3 | reverse complement strand
GGTCAGCGATTTCCAGGACATATTCGTATGTCTCTCCCAAGTTCTGGTCAAGATTCCAACTGGCAAGTAAACAGCGGCAATAATTAATAATGCTGTGTGCAGATGTTGGCGTTAATATAATCCTGTTCTGGTACTCAACTAGTCGCCTGCTGGAAGACACCATCATATGTGTGGTGGAAGCAAGCCATTTCAACATCAGTTGGGAGAAAATCTTTTATAATTCCAGAGAAACCCAACCACTCTTGCCCCTGCTTACTCATATGTGATCCCATCCTTGTCATGCCACGTTTTTCCAAGAACGAAATCATTGGGATGTTTTCTATTTTTGTTTGACATGTCACGGTCCCGCAGTTCAGGGTTTTCAGCGCCAAAAACAAAATGGCCCGAAAAGCCTCTGTCGCTATATTTGACCGCTGGAACTGCTTTGCTATTATCAACGGCGAGAGGGTGACAACGTTCTTCAGACTTGTCTTCATGCCAATGATGTCTTCCTGGCTTAGCAGAGCTTCAAACTCTTTGTCCGTGACAACTTCTATCCCATCCAAGTGCTTCCCTCCCCTCTTAGCTGCTCCCTTGCTTAGGCCAATGTCCTCGTGCTTGAATTTAAACGATTTAAACATTAGGTCTTTGTACTTTTCCGTTTCCCCTATACCGAAGTCCACCTTTCGCTGCGTTTTACCAGTCTCCGCACTCTCTACCTTTTTGCTATTCAATTCGATAGAGTAAAACCCAGTTATGCCCACTAACTCTTTCGTTTCCTTGTCGATTATGTCCATGTGCAAGCTCGTCTTAAAGGCGCCTTCCCGCTGTTTCCTCCGTTTCGCGATGCACTCCTTTAAAGAAAGTCTATTCAAATCGGGTAGATGTGGCAACATTGTGCCTTTGTCTTGGAAAAGTTTGTACGCTTGCATGTCGCGTGTTTTTGAGGGCGCACAAAACTCGTACCTTAGGGAAGTCGTGTATACAGTTTCTCTCTGTTTAGGGAGGCTGTCCAAGAGCCCCTGCAGCCATTCTGGGGGAGTCGCTTCTGGGCTTAATTTCTTTTCTATTTCTTCCGAGCGTTGTTTTGAAGTAACCTCCCCAACTGGAGAGTTGTTCTGTAATCCCAGAGCATAGCTCCCCTTGAGTTCGTATTCGCCTTTGTCTCCACCGCTTTCGCCCACAGCACCCCCTACGAAAGTTGACATTACAGCGAATGCCTCGGGCGACTAAGTTCTGTTCTGAGCGGGTATAGTTCAAACAGTGTTGCCTTTTGTTGCCAACACTTGTGAGGTCGTTCTTTCTCCGAAGAACCTACCAGACCGATCTTTCTTTTCTTAATTTCACAGTATTACGTATATTATATATTTCTAAGTGTAAAAGGTTCCCCCCGTTTTAATTTAAACAAAATAATAACAGCAGAATTTTAAAAAATTCATCTTCTCTTCTTCTTATTATTATTATTTTGTCGTCTAACTTTTTTTTAGTCTAATTAAAAAACTAGCAGGGAATTAGTGTTACACAAAATAACATTGAGTAAGAAGGCAAATGACGAAAACACTTATTATTATTTTAACCAAAAAAAGTTCTATTTTATTTTTACTCTACGCATTTATATAGGACATTGTTACAAGTACAAAATAATTGCATTTTATCGCAAAAACTTAAAAATATTGTACTTGTAACAATGTCCTAGACTTACTATTATATTAAAAATGGACGACTTGCCTCTTCTCCTTTATAAAATGTTGCTAAAGTATTACATACGAATATTACAGGCAAGGGAAGTAAGTTCAGTATAAAAAAAGAAGTGATGAGAGAGTGTGATGTAGACGACTAGAAGAAGAGGGCATTTCCAGGAAAGCGGGGGAGCGGGGGGGGGGGATGGCTGGCTCGTAATTAGTGTCTTTGATGATTGTATTCCTATGTTATATAAAATATGATTTATTTGTTGGATCTATACTATATGCTGTCCCGTTTTTCATTCCGGCGTACTGTACAAATACCAAATTGTCTCTGTCTCCAGAGGATCTACCAGCGTACTGGGAGAGAGAGGAGTCAAGAAGATAGCGTCATAATTTGATTTTGTTTTTGATTGTAGCTGATCTATTGGAACGAAAAGAATATTGTTTTCATTAGCGAACTGATAATATTTTCGATATTATGAGTTTGTCAAAGACTCTTTCATTTGTCTGCCTGGCATCAGCGACGGCACTCGGGCACGGGTTTGCGCCCAGCCAGCAGAGCGTCGAGCATGGATTGGTTTCCAACCAACCGAACACGGTCATGTGGTGCGCAGACCCGATCAAATTTTACAGTGATTGTAGCTTCAAGAACCAGACCTCATCGATAAGCGTTCAGTCTGGGTTTACCCTCGACAACGTCGACGGGGAGCCTAAAGCCGTCGTTGTGCCGGCAGGCTGCCGCGTGACCCTTTTCTACGCGTCTTACTCAAGCCAAAATCCGTCTCACGCGGTCCTTATTAAAATGATGATGTGCTGCCTTGCTCTTCTTTAGGAGCAGAACTTGCTATTCCTTCGGTTGCACTGACACTCTTCTTGTTTTCACTTTTTTCGCCTGATCTGGCAGAAAATCCCGGCGGTAGAATCTGACCGACGGCATGCGCATAATCGCTACCTTCCATGCCTTGAGAAGACCAGTATTTGGCCATTCTTTCGTCTTGCTTCGTCGAGCACATCCCTATATCTACGCACACACTGTGGCCCAAATCCGCGGGCAAAACCCCTGCCAGGACCTTTTCGTCGGCTTTTCCAACCTGGACGTTGCCACTGGCATCGTATGCCTCGGTCCTTAAAGCTCTGTATAAATGGAGCCGATCAGGAATTTCTAAGCTTTTCGGGACTGGGGTACCCAGGCTTGCAGCAACAATACGCAGACGTTGTTCGATTCGTTGGTTCACTACCCCAAGGGCCTTTTGGCAAGTGTTTTGCCCGAACTCAGAGACAATCGATTCCCCTATTTGTTTATCGATGCAGTTCATATTTTGCTCCATCGTGACTAGATTCTTTAAAGGGAAACTAGAGGCCCCGCAGGTAACAGGGCCACTTTTAAAGGTCGAAAATGTTCGCTTGAGTTTTTCCATTGCTGCTTGTTTTGCAGGCTCCAAGACCCCGGCACTCTGAACGGCCAGTGCCCCCAGCAGCGGAGATCCCAAGGTTTCTATGAGTGATGTTCCCGTGTTCAGGTTTAACCCTTTAACAGAAGAAAATAAATTTCCCCCGCACTTTGCTTCAGCGGTTTTTAAGGTATCAGTCTCCTTGTCAAAAAACTTTTTACTGCAGACCCCCTTTTTTGCATCCGCGTACTTTATGTGCTTGTTCGGGTAAATCCCCCCCCCTCCTGTATCACTGCTTAAAGATTTTCCATCTTTCTTCAGGTGCATACCGTGCTGCAGCTTCAATGACGTCACATACTTCGAGCAGATGTAGCATATTTTGTTGCCACGGGATTCTTTCACTTGCTTCTTGTAGCTTGTGTACTTCTCCTTCAACACTCCAAACCTCGAACACGCTTCTTGCATTTGAGATTCTTGCGCATCGTTGGCATTTTTCTCTAGCTTAACAGGGTCAAAATCGGATGGCGATTTCTGTATTTCCTTCAACACTTCTTTGTCTTTTGCTTCTTCCTTTTCTTCGCCTTTTCGTTCTGCTTCTGTTGTGCTCAAAGCCGCAGAATCTCCAATTATTTCGTTTTCATCAAAAACGGCCTTTTCACAGCTTCCCATAGTTCGTCGGCATACTCCTGACGCAATTTCAAATGGCGTCCAACGATGGCCAGTCAATGGATTTTTTGGGGTAGCGTACATTGCGAAACTTGGATTTTTATGAAATAAGTCTTGCAAATACATTGAAGATGGCCGAGACCTTGACAAACTCTTGTACTTCCGAGCGCCGGACAAAAGCATGGAATTCTCAATAATGAGATACATGGTCATTGTGCACCTGGTTTGCTCCAATTTTGTTTTCTTTTTTTGGCAATACGCCAAAGCTGAACTCATCGACCCGGAACTTGATTGAATAAACTCTCTATCTGGATTCAGCTCGTTTGCTACGAAGCCGACGCACATGTTACAATTCATGTCTATGTTTGAATAGAACGTGCGTTTTAGAACCGCCAAGTTTGAGGTAGACTCACCAATTGCACTTTTAAAGCTGACTTTGGAGGTCCACTTTTCAAGGCACAAGCTCTCCATTTCTTTTGCTTTCTCTATAGCTCTATCATCGGCTCTTTCGAACGACGGCATGTATTCGGTTTCTTTAATCGCTTTCAGGCTACTTTCCTGGCCAAATCCTTTTTTTCCCTCGCTTGCATCCTTCTGATTTTTCTTTTTGTGTTGCTTCTTCTTTTTTGTGGCTTTGGATTTGGCGTTTGTATGCAAAAGCTTCCCCCCTTCTTCGTTCACTTCAAGTAACGAAGTGGTGGTGGTGCCTACACCCGCTTTCTGCCGTTTCATGATTTTGTTGAACAACTGGCTAGGTCGTTTTAAGCCTTTCAACAGATCCACCCTTTCCTCTTTTTCACGGACAAGGGCGCACGACTTATGAATGGAATCAAAGTAGAGAAATTTGTTCATCTGGTATTGAAACGTGGGGGCTAAAATTTTTTGTGACGGGACCATGTCCTCGGTCGATTCAGACAGTTGCTTTATTCTTGCCCAAATTCCAGACTCGCTGGTCACAGGCAGTGCCCCACCTGCAGCAAAGCGTTAGAATCAGTAAAATGCCCGGCATCTGGCTGCAGATTTGTAGACTGTTGCTCCAGCATTGACGACCCGAAGCACGCTTCGGCTTCAAAACCAAGCTTTTCGCCTATGCCAGTGCAAGAAGCCCCACAGTTTGATACGTCGCCATACAAGTTGGCAAAAGACCGAGCAGCGCGAAAACGAAAAGCTCACATGGCCGCCGAACGATACAAAAGACTGAAATCCTTAGGCCATCAACGGTACTTGTGTCCCATCGACCGTATTCAGGTAGTGGAAGACCAAAATATCCGCACGACGACCCGCGGAAAAGACGAATACGAAAGGTCGATTGCGGATGCCAGCAAAGCGGCTTCCCATATTGGTTCTTTCGCAGGATTACAGGATGAGCAAACTTCGCTGCGGCCACAGGTAAGGGCATCGTTCGAAGTACAGCATCCTGAAAAGATGCCTTTTCGGGAGGTATGGCACCACTTCTTTTCAGACATAGATGGTCGGGCACAGTACGGTGTGCTAGGAGCGCCAGGCGGGGACCTTGGTGTTTTCTTAATTGCATTGAGCGCTATAGAGCATGCCACAATACAAAAGCAGGGGCAGCTTTCGTACGAACAGGTCAACGAATATTTTCAACGTTTTCTCGGAGACATGGGGACACGGCTCGGGAAACAGCGCTTTGCGATGATTATGGATGAATCCTCGCTGCAACGCCTTGCTACTTTGGCCGAAGTTGTTGATGCACTGCACCCAGTATCGTCGGAAGGGGCGGATAGGGTCAAATCTATGAGTGGCCAGCCCGGGGCAATTGGCAGCGAACATTTACGTTTGGTAGTAAACCCTGTGAAACCAGGGTACCATATAAGACCAGAACTAGCCCGACACTTAATTAAAGCGTTTTGGGGCGTGTTTTTTGACACCAACCACCCGTCACGCCCCAAGCTGATGGTTCCAATTATGCAAGGAGACCATGAGGAAAAAGGGGTTATCGTGTCCACACGAAGGGACGGCGACTACGTTTGCAGTGGGCAATCGCCCCTCTTCGTTCCACACATTGATACAAGCTCGTACTATGTTTACCACCAGGGTGCTGCACAGCGCGCGTTGGAGGGCTTGTCGCATTGGGCTGCCAAAATAGTAGGGGATGATTCGGTAGAAGTTCGCAAGGAGCTGCACCGTGACATGTTGAATATAGAGAATAACGGATGGAAGTCAACGATCGAAACGGTTGCGCACGGGTTGGAACGTTACAATTTAGAGCTGACAAGCTTTTCCGGATGGTAAACTTCCGAAGGGCGGAAAAAGCCCAGTTTAATTTTTCCAAAACAACAATATGATTACCAAAAATGCACGCGTGAATACGTTTTTCATTGAAAAAGAAAAAACAAAAAAGAGATAAAAAACCTAATTATATAAAAAGAGATAAATATTCTGTTAATATTTAAAATGTATCTTATCAAAAGTTATAATGGAATACTTTCCATGCCATGCGGCGTGTTCTTATTTCTTAATGCGCGCTCTCTTGTCCAACAAACATTTTCTTTCCAAAGATGCAATAAAAATTAAAAACATCTCGCCTTTCTATCATATCATAAGATATGCATATGCTTATATAATAACATACTTTTGAAAATATTTCTGTTTAATTGCTTGTTCGTTTCGTAGCATTTGTCGACAAGGGCGATGGCTTCGTTCGACTGCACCCACTCGTTGCGTGGCTCTACGTTAGGGAGATTATGCCAATCCTACCATTCCAAAGATCACCCTTAAGACATAGAGTCCTAACAGTACCAGCAAGATAAGCAACAGGGAGTACTTATACCAGTACAACGCTAGCAACTGCTGCACGTAGTAGAAGTTCTGCTTCATACTTAGCTTGCTCTCTCCGGCAATACGCTCTCGAAACGTGATGGGAACGTCCTTCACTGGAAACGCGTTGCACCGCACCATCAGTTCCAAACCAATTTTAAAGCCAGTGGCATTCAGTTGGTTTTCCCCACGTTTAAATACAGTTTTCGTGGTGCAAAAAAATCCAGACATTGGGTCGGTGGACTTCGAAACTGGGTACGCAAGCATAGTTGCGCCGCTACTAAGGACTCGGCGTATCAGCGCCCACTCCATTCCGATACCGCCACCCTCTACGTTCCGAGACCCTACTGTAAACTCTGCGTCCCCAGATAGGACTGGTTCCGCAACACTTGGTACGGCCTCAGGTTCGTGCTGCAAATCCGCATCCATGCAGAGCATGGTCTCGTATTTTGCTTTCTGAAATCCAAGTACTACTGCAGAACTTAAACCTTTCCCCTCTCCCTTTCTCCTCACATAAATGCGCACCGGGTACTTCTCCTTCTGCAACTCTTTGACGACCCTTTCAGTGATTATGGTACCTTCTCCAGAGTCGTCATCCATAAACAGAAGGTCTACGGTCAAGTTCTCCGCATTTGCGGCTTTGAAAAGTCGCTCCGTCAAGGGGCGTATATTCTCCTGCTCGGCATACGTCGGCACGACGACAGAAAGCTGTCTTTTTGGTACTGGCATTTTTATTTCGTTCTTCAAAATTTAAAGCTTTTATTGGCTGGGGTATAAATGTGTGTATCTTTATGCTGTTTGACTTGAGTTAACGTTATGTAAATAATGCTTAACTTCTAAAACATGTCATAAACATCGTGTGCGTGAATTTAGTAAGAAAAGAATCTTTCTGTCTTTCTTTCTTCCACTTTCACTAATTATAATAATATAATATTATTAAAAAAAGTTGTTTGTGTTGTTGTGCTTCTTCTTTTCTTCTTCTTCTTCTTCTTTCTTCTTGTGTACGAGGAAGAAGTAGATGATGATATGATAGGCATTATACATGGTATTCCAATGGAATTATAATAGTTGGTACAGCAGTATGGTAACATTCAACATTCTCGTAGCTCTTTTATAAAAGAAGGAGGAGGTGATGGTGTGATGGTTCCATGGAGTGAGTGTGGTATATCATCAAAATACTCTAAATTATGTGGATAGGGATAAATAGGACAGCCAGCTGATACATAGGTAGCTTTAAAAAAAAGTGACTTTGTTGTAATGAGTCCTGTATTTAAATTCATTTTATATTATACTTGTATTTTATTAGACTACCAAATAGTATTTAAATATTGCTCATAAGGAGGACTCCGAGCAAAATAATATTATTAGTGGAATAAGGATAGTTCCAGCATTCCAAGAATACAGCCGTACAGCCTCGATAAAGACCGGTACAGTATTTTCTCCTGGGCTGGTTCCCCTAGCTTACTATTAATAAAATATTTTAAACTAAAATATTAATTTCTTTCTTTCTTTCTTTCTTTTTTTAAAAATAATTTAAAATTTTTGTCAAATGGATGGACAGCAAACAGCATGGGAGGAAATTTTGAATTGTTGGCTCGAGAATAAGGAATTATACAGTACTTGATTCATTTTTTTAGGTGATAGGAAATACAGCATTACTTTATAATTTAAGGATATATATAACAATTTAAATTATGACATACTATAATTTATAAGAATTGATAAATAATAAATATTTATACCTTAATCATGGAGAAATAAACTTCTCAGTGGGAAGATTAGTTCGAAGTTAAATTGTTACTTCTGTAGTTATGCTATTAGCTATTAGCTATTAGCCCTAAGAAGACGACTAATAGAAAAGAAGAGCGCCACCACGTACACCACACACCACAATAAAACTACGAGGAAGTCTACCGTACCGGTACTGTACTGAAAAAAAATACCAAAACAACAACAAACCAACAGACGGAAGGAGAAAAAAAAAAAGAAAGTGAATTCAATATAAGAAGAAGATGACGACCGACTAAACCATCGATCATGAAAAAAGAAGAAGAAAAAAACAGTTTAGAAATAAGATATCATACAAAATTGGCATCTAATAGTTATTTGTTTGTTTACGAGAAAGATTTCTATAGAGAGTGAAGCCTTTCAGACAGATAGTAGATAGTAAGTGGATTTACCAGTCTTCCTTTCTGCGGCGCCACGACGGTAACGTTTCCACGATACTAACGCATCATCAGGTACGACTCTTCTCACTATGGAAAATGGTGGAAGCGCGGGGTCGTCGGGTGGCAGCGAGGCGGTCGTTCTTGGAAAGGGCGGGGTTCAACCTGCTGCATTGGGGACGACTGGTACAGTTGCAGCAGGCGGACAAGAAGGGGGTGAGAGTCACGCCGACGACGGAAACGATTTATATGCTGGCATGACCCCCGAAGAAATTGAACTCGCGAAAAAGCGATTGGAGCAGAGCAAGAGGTATTATGAACAAAAGAAGCTGAACGGTGGCAAGGCCCGGCCGTTGCATCTTGTAGAAAGGGACAGGCAGGAGGCACTAGAGAGAAAAATCCGAAAGAAAACAGAGTCAGAACGAAAAAAGCGTATGTTGGAAGAAGATCTAGAGGAGGAAGAAACTGATAGCTACCGCGACTCTTGGCCCGTGAAAAAGAAGAAAAAAGTGGAATATGGGAGCACAGAAGTCCAACCCGGCCACAAAGATGAAGAATTCGTAGCGTTCAACTCCAAGACAGATGCAAAAATCATCAAAGAAGTTAAGGAGCAAGGCGTTCGCCGCTCGGCAAGAAGTCGGGGAAAACAGCGGGTCACCTACACCGACGACTTCGATGACGGGGAATTCGAAGAGTCGTCCGACGACGAAATGCACGGCTCGAAGAAAAGGACTAAAGCCAAAGGCAGGGGAAGACCAAAAGGTTCGAAAAACAAAAAAGGAACAAAGAGCAACCCCGCGCCCGCTACCTCGTATGGAGCAAAACACTCCAACAGTGCCGCGGAAAGGCGCCACAGGTACGCAGATGATAATGATGAAGACAGGCCGAAAGTAGAGAAGTACGTGGGAAGGCGTTTGAATGAATTAGGACAAGTGGAATATTGCGTAAAACTCTCGGGGAAATCGTATTTACACGTAAAGTGGTATTCGTACGAAGAACTCTTTTCGCAGACGGAAATATCCACCAGGCACCACGGTATGTTGAAACAGTTTGATAGGCTAGTAGATGAGGAGGGGGAGGACAAATGGAACGGGAACGTGGATCCTGATCTCGTTAAGATCGACCGTATTATTTCTGAAAAAACTGTTTACGAAGACAGTGGCCCACAACCCACTGCAACGACGGAGGGGCAAAGTGGCGAAGCGGGCAGTGTTGAAGGAGAGGAAAATGCGCCTGTCCGTTACGAGGTAACATTCAGAGGCGGTCGGTTGGGCTTGATATTGACAGAAAAGCGGCGTTCCGCTGTCGATGGCGGGGGAAAGTACGTTATCTGCCAAGATATTGACGATGAGTTCAAGTTTAGGATTGACATCGACAGCCACGAGAGAGCCAAGATACAGCCAGGGGATATCTGCGTCATGGTAGGAGATACGGAAACTCCCGTTGGGCATACTAGCTTGGGGAAGGTTGTCAACTCGGTAGGGAAGCAATCGAGGCCAATGACGATGATTTTTGAACGCCCCGCCAGGGTGTTAAAGAAAAACTTTGGCCAAAAGGGGCGCGCAAATAAGAGAAAAAATCGTAGAGAGCGCTCTATGTTCCTGGTGAAATGGAAAGACCGTTCCTACAAAGAGGCAACGTGGGAGTACGAAGAGGATATAAACGACGACTTGAAAGTTAGTCGATTTCGAATATTTCAGACCCCCCCAACGATATACAAGACCTCTCTCCAGAAAGCCAGAAGTTCTGCCTACCAGAGGAAAAAGGCAAAACAACGAAGCAAGGAAAAGGCCGAAGAACTGGCAGACCTCCCGGCGTGGTTGCTAGATTTGCCCCTGGGCGTTTCTAAAGATGTTGCAATTTCTGTGTCCCGTCTTGTGGATGAAGTGCAGCTTCTCTCATCTGCCCCGGAAGGCTGGGAAATAGTGCATTCTGGAAACGGGGATGACGGAAACTACGTTTGGGATGGGACTAATGAAAACACGCAGCAAAATGTGTACTACCATGATCGGAAATTGAAATCTGCATTTGGCGATGAGGACCCAGAAGACGAAAATGACGATGGTGCCGACCCTTCCGATTACGATGGGGTTGCGAACAGCATGTTGAAACGATTTGTGCCCTACAAAACTAGCCCAGTCTATAAGAGCAACTTGCAGCTGCGAGGCTATCAAGTCCAAGGGGTTAACTGGGTTCTGAAAAACTGGTACGGTCAGCGTGGCTGTATTTTGGCAGACGAGATGGGTCTTGGAAAAACCTGCCAAGTGGTAACCATGCTGGAACATCTGCGAGCCGTGGAGCAAATTCGTGGCCCATTCTTAATTGTTGCACCGCTGTCGACCATTGGGCATTGGAAAAGGGAAATAGAATCATGGACTGACATGAACCTATGCGTGTACTATGACCAGACTGGTGGGGCAAAAGGGCGAGAAATTATTCGCAAACATGAGTGGCGCTACAATGATTCTGCAAAACTTAGAACTAGTCGCACTGTCAGCAAATTCAACATTCTGTTGACCACGTATGAGACAGTCCTGTTAGATCTTGTTCACATTGGATCTTTCACCTGGCAAAGTATCGTAGTAGATGAAGGGCACCGGCTGAAGAATCCCCGGTCGAAGTTGTCAGAGCACTTACGACCACCGCACATACGTGCCGACCACCGGTTGTTGCTGACAGGAACCCCAATCCAGAACAATCTAAGTGAGTTGTGGGCACTTCTGAACTTTGTCCAACCCAGCGAATTTCGTTCGGAAGCATATTTTTTGCAAGAGTACGGGACTGTAACCGGAAGTGAGGGCGTGGAGAAGCTTCGCAATGTTATGGGTCCCCACATATTGCGCCGGCTAAAGCACGAAGTGGAAACTGCTATCCCGCCGAGGCAAGAAACCATTATTGATGTGGAATTGACTACATTGCAAAAACAGTACTATCGTGCAATATTTGATAAAAACCGCGAGTTTTTGTACCATGGTTGTCACGGAAACGTGCCTGCCTTGCTGAATGTTGATATGCAGTTGCGAAAATGCTGCAATCATCCATTTTTGATTGAGGGAGTTGAAGCCAGAGAGGAAGAGAGAATTCAGGAAGCAGTTGATAAAGGCATATCTATGAAACAACTATCGGCCCTTGACGATGAAGAGGCGTTGGCTTTGGCGCAGGCTCTAGCGGAGGGGCATCTTGACGACAGCGACGAAACGGTGATGGGGAGGAGCGAACAGGGCGAGACTTCGGCTGGGAGTGAGGAGCAAGCCAAATCGGAACAAGATGCGAAGCCAGAACCTGCGCAAAAACCAAAAGTTAAGCGGGGACCCCTGGAAATTATCGTGGAACATATCGAACCATCGTTTTACGATGATTACGAGGGAGATTGGTGTAGATACTGTGGGGCTCGGGAAGCCTCAAATTTCAACCGCGGCCCTTGGGGGCCTCGTATGTTATGTACTGCACATTATGTCCATTGGTTTACGAAAAAATCTTTGTCCTTTACCGACTACCCAGTGGCACCCCAGCGCCCGATCAACCCTTCTGTTAATACCGAATTTCGGTGGAAAGCATTTTTGATTCAAAAAGCCGAGCGAGAGGACGAAACTTACGAGCACCGCCAGGATTCAATTATCCAGCGTCGTAAACGTGTATCAAATTCAAGCTTTGTAGAAATGCCTGGTTGTGAAGTTGTGCTCAGAAGATTGGCTGACAAAGATATGGCATGGCCTTTTCTGCTTCCTGTAGACCCTGAAGTGGTTCCAGACTACCATCGAGTTATTCGTCGACCGATGGATTTGTCAACAGTATATGCTCGATTGAAAGGGATGAAAGGCGATAAAGAACATTACTTTGGACAACACACGAAATTTGCAAAAGATATGCGCTTGGTTTTCAGAAACTGTATTCAATACAATGCTGAAGGGTCAGAAATTGCAGAAAACGCCGAAAGGTTGTTGGATGAATTTGAGGATTTGTATGGCGAATGGGTAGCTAACACTGCGAGAAAAAAGTTCGACGACGTTCTTGCAAAGCTGCCCGAACTGCCGGTGGAATGGTTGGAATTAGGAAGTGGCGGCGCCTCAGGCGCAAAAGACGATAAAACTATTGGAGGGTCCATCTCATCGATGAAAAAAAGGCTGCAGAAACTTCGCAGTCGCTTGCACCGCATAGACAATCTAAATCGCCAGCTGTTGCAAAACGCGGACCTCGTTCCGTCCGAAGGGCAACAAGATGAAATGGCGAAGCGTGTGGATTACGCGAGTGAGCTGAAGCAGCTCACCGAGAAAGTTGCTGTAGCCCAAAAAATACACGACGAAAGAGTTTGGAGGGCCAAGCTTCAACGGATGGTTGACTGTTGTGGGAAACTAGTATTTGTAGACAAGCTTTTACCCAAGCTTCGCAGCGAGGGCCATAAAGTTTTGATATTTTCGCAATTCAAAATCATGTTGGACATTTTAGGAAACTACTTGAATGGACGTGGGTACGCACATGAGCGGTTAGATGGTTCTGTACACGGACATGAACGGCAACTATCCATCGATCGCTTCAATTCAGACCCTCAAACTTTCGCATTTTTACTGTCCACTCGCGCAGGGGGTGTAGGGATAAATTTAACGGCAGCCGACACAGTTATCATTTATGATAGTGATTGGAACCCTCAAAACGATCTTCAGGCCCTGGCAAGGTGCCACCGAATCGGTCAAACGAGAGAGGTAACGGTTTACCGTTTGATTACTAGACGGTCCTACGAGGCACAGATGTTCCACAAGGCCAGCATTAAGTTAGGTCTGGAACGTGCTGTTATGTCCGGAACTGCCCACGGAGACAGTAGTGTTTTTGGGACCAACCGAGAAGGGGCGATGCCGTCTGGAAACAAAAAGGAAGAAGCCCAAGAGCTAGAAAGGCTTTTGAAAGAGGGGGCATTTGCAATGCTGGACAATAACGACAGTAGAGAATTTAGCGAGGCTACCATTGAGCACATTTTGAGTACACGGTCACGGGAAATAGTGTATAAAGATGGGGAAGCGGATGGTTTTGTGTCATCGGCCAATACCAGCTCGAAGCACACATTTACTTCGGCGGAAGCGGACACTACCATTGACGTGGACGATCCAAATTTTTGGAATCTGGTGATGCCGGGGGTACGGTCTGCCCGTGAGCTTATGTCTAGGCTTAATGATGGCTCTGCAATTGAATCCGAAGAGAAGAAAAAGGAGTTTTTGGGTAACCTTACAGAGCTTGTCGACGAACTATTGCAAGCAAAACAAAACGGAGATGATGTAAGTCCATCAGAATGGGAAACATGCAAAAAACTTGTGCTGCAGGTGTCCTGCATGAAGTCTACATTCACTGAAGCTGACACAAACGCTGCAGCGTTCTGGTTGAAGTCTATGGAAGGGACCAGGCTGCGGAATAGACCCAGCCGTGCTGCTTCGAACATAGATGCAGCCAAGAAGGAAGAATCTGAAAGCGATGACGACGACGATGAGTTCTGGGGTCCAACGCGCCGGAAGCCTGGGAGAAAACCGGGGAGAAAGCCGGGGAAGAACCGGGAAAAGAAACGAGCCACGAAAGTGTACAACGATTTTTGTGCACTGTGTCTCGACGGTGGGCAGTTGCTGATATGCGATGGCCCATGTATGCGAACTTTCCACGCCAAATGTGTGAACTTGGAAACTTTGCCCGAAGGCGACTCGTGGTTGTGCCCTGACTGCACGAGCAAACAGCATTTATGCACTCTGTGCGGCACAGTTGGAAAAGATGCGCCCCCTCATTTGATCAAAGGTTTGCCTCCGAAAGATGCGGTATTTCTCTGTGCTCGTCCCCAGTGTGGTCGGTTTTATCATGCCAAATGTCTGCAAGAAGACGAATGCACGAAGTGGCGCGGAAAAGAAGGCATGTCGGCTTTTAATTGTCCGCTGCACCGGTGTAGATCTTGTAATGCGGATACTGGTAACAACCAACTATTAAAATGTATGCGTTGTGCGGACTCTTACCACCAGGCATGTTGCGACAAAAAACATTCATTGCGTTTAAATCGGAACTGCATGGTGTGCCCAAAGCACTTTGAGGATGGGCGCACATTTCGTTGGGGGAAAAAACCCGGGAGGAAACCTGGATCTGGAAAGAAACCGGGGCGCCCCCCATCGAAACGGCAGAAGCTAGAAGAAGCTGGTGTTGCACGTCGGAAAAGTTCACGGCAGGTCAAGCGACCGAAACATGGGTACGCAGAGATTGACGAAGGAGTTGATGATTCGGGGGAAGAAGAAACCAGCTCGGAAGAAAGCAGTTCCGAGGAAGAAACCAGTTCGGACGAGGATTACAGTAGTGATGACGCAGGTGCCGGAAAACGAGGGCGTAAAAAGGCAAAAAAAGAGTTGCCTGACAAGAGCGATCCGGTAGACACTTCTTTGACGGTTGAAAAAGATGGTTTGGATAAATTGTGCGCCTTTTGTAACAAAGGACACTCCATCGAGGGTATTCCAGGACCGTTTATGAACCATCCTTTTGTTGTGAAGAAGAAAAAAGACGGTTCTGTGATAGAATACATGTGGGTTCACCGAGCTTGTGCCGATTTATGCCCGCAAGTATTTGTCGATCATATGTCTCACTACTGTATGGTCATCGAAGAAGTAAAGAGGGGGAGAAAGATCAAATGTTTCTTGCCCCAATGTGGTAAACGTGGCGCAACGATCGGCTGCCTGGTCGGCAAGTGTAGTAACAGCGTTCATGTTTCATGCGCTGTCGAAACGGGATGGGGCTTTGCAGCGGGAACCTCTGCGTATCTCTGCCCCGAACATCGCCCCAAAGAACGTGCCCGCAAAGAGGAAGAACGGGTCGAAAGTGAAGTGAGGGCAAAATGGGAAGAAGCACAGGAAAAAAAACGAGCAAAGGAAGAGAAGAAGCGTTTGGATGAAGAAGCCAGAGAACAGCGCCGAAAAGAACTGGAAGAATCATCTGTCCTTCGTGGTGCTCGTCGCTCGTCCCGTATTAAAGTTGTTGCGAAAGACCAAGCAGAAGCAGCCCCTCTGCCAGCGTCTCCAATGACTCTGAAAATCAAGGGGCCTAAAAGTAAGGGCCCAGTCAAGTATTGCCTTTGCCAGATTCCCGAGACCGATGATAAAGGTTCGTTCTGGCTGGGGTGTGAAAATTGCGAAAACTGGTTCCACCCGAAGTGCGTCGGTCTGCCAGTCGCGCGAGCAAAAAAAATTGCCGAGACTGGGGCTGCGTGGCTTTGTCCCGAGTGTGATGAGGAAGAGGGGAAATTTGGGCTGAAAAAAATTCAATCCCAGGCTCCAGGAAGTAATCAAACAGAAGAAACTGGCCTTGGGTCCCCTAGCAAGACCACGACTATCCATTTGACTGTGTAAAAGCTTTTTCCCCCGCTGGCATGCTGTGTCTTATTTTTCAGAACAGAGCCTAAATATAAATTAGATTACACTCTACCGGTAGTTGTAGTTTGGTAGAAACACTATACATTTTTTTTCCAACAATTCGATAGTTCCTTGTTTTTTTTATTCTCTTGTCACTCACCACAAAACAGCGCCAAAAATAATGTGTCGTCTAAAATAAAGTTGTGTCCTACTGTATTCTGGTCTGAGTGTAGAGTTATCAGCCGGATCGTCACAGCACTACCATTCTCTATCGACAATGATTAGTGCAAATTAGGAAGGGTCATAAAAATATTATAAAAGAAAAAATATATAGTAGTAGTAGTAGTAGTAAGGGTCATAAAATATTATAAAAGAAAAAATATATATAAAATATATAGTTTTTTAAGATTAGTAGTAATAAAATAATCTATAATAATTGTTTGTAATTTATTACACTGAGAGTTAGTAGTAAAAAAGAAGAATGAAGAATAATAATATATTCTTCTCACATTTTTTTTTTAATAATTACATATTTTAAAATATTTATTTCTTCCGATCATGTGGTTTATTCAAATCTTATAACCCCCGCGTGGATAAAAGTCCAACGCGTAAGTGCACTGTGTTCGATTCTTGTTTGAAAAATAAAAACCGGAGAAAGATTTTTCTTTGCACTCCCATTACCTCCGAGTATATACGTGCACGATAGCGATGAATACTCTTCGCCGTATAGTTTTTCTTCTTCAGCTAGCATGTACATGTTATAAAACATTTGCGGAAAATAAACATGCGATTTCTGTTTTGGTACATCACTGTAAAACATGTGAAAGTCTAAACAATCTGTCTTTGCTGCTTGCTGCTTCCGGCGGTGTGTCAGTGCAAACTTCCCCTACATTCATTCCACCGACAAAAATGGGGGGCTGGGATGTCATTGCTCTCGGTGTAAATAGGGATGGGTGCGCCGAAGAGAGCGTGAGCCGCCATATTTTTATTCATGAAGTGCGTTATATGTTGTCATTATATGAGCAAGACACCTCTCCTGTGATTGTGCTGATTGCAGATGGCACAAATTATGTATGTACGGACCAAGGGCTATCGCGCCCACTTTCATGACATTAAGGGTGGCATTTCAAACCCTGAAACAAACCCAAGTATTACAGTGCCCGATGCAGTTTTACGACATTTTCAAAGTCAAGATTGTATAATTGCTGTGGGTACATTTCGGCATTCAGCTGACTATTTAACCGCTTTTCTGCGGCATGTTGCTAAACTTACACTGCCAAAAGTGTTTATTGACTTTTCCCATGTGCCCAGTTGGCCGGTATCTGAATGGTCTATCGAGACTTACTCCATCCTTATATGCATCGGTGATAGTTGCGCAAAGCAATATAAAGGGGCTCATCAAAACGTGTTAGAGTTTCACACAGAATCATTCGTGGCAGATGTATCTCAATATATGTACCTGCCCCCCAAGCAGCACCGTGCCAAAACGTGTATGTTCGAACGAAACGTGAGCCGGCACGACCAAGGCGATTGGTCCATAGGGATGTATTTTGGAGACAGGCTGGAATCCCTTCGCCCGATGGAGGAGGACGACCGCTTCAAAATAGAAACTGGTTGCGGATTCTTGGACACCACCTCCCCAAAAAATCCTGTCATTCAGGTAGGCGATATTTATGACATCCCTTCTCTCTTCGTCGCCGACCCATTCTTGCAGATTGGTCCTTTGGATGGTCACATTTACATGCTTTTTGAGTCTTTGGACATGGCCTTCCGCGGTTTTATTGGTGCTGCTGTCAGCAAAGACGTGGGGGTCTCTTGGACGTACCTCGGAGCAGCCCTTGAAGAAACGTTTCACTTGAGCTTTCCATACACGTTTTGCGAAAATGACATGTGCTACATGATACCCGAGGCGCATAAATCGGATAGCGTCAGACTGTACCAGACCAAATCGAATAAATTTCCTTTCGGTTGGAAATTTTCTCACGCGTTACTCGAAGGTGCCTGGTACCAGGACACTGGTTTAGTCAAACATGACGAGCATTGGTATCTGTTCACAACCACTGCGATGCAACCAAATGAATGGCGGCAGCGGCTGTATGTTTCCGATTCTTTACGCGGGCCCTACGTTGAGCATCCCCATAGCCCGGTGACGCATCTTTCAGAGAGTTGTACTCGTGGTCGACTTGGAGGAAGAATTATCCAGACAGCCGATCACAAAGGGACGGGGCTGATACGCTTTTCGCAGAGCGCAGAGCCGAAATATGGAAGTAAGCTGTACGCAAATATAATACTTACGCTAACGCCGTATGATTACAAGGAAACGTTGCTGAATGGCGGCCTGCCAGTTCTCGAAGGAAGCAACGATCCTGGTTCGTGGAATGAAAAGTTGATGCACCATCTCGATGCAATATACGACAGCAATCGAGGGGTATGGGTAGCCGTTGTGGACGGAGCCTATGATGGGAAAGGATTGCGATGTGAGAAATAGAGCTAACTTATCATAATTTAGGGGAGATGGAGAAAAAAAGAAAATGCATACATAGAGTACGAAGTACGTTTTAGTTTTATTAACAAATTTTGAAAATTAAAAACAAATTATTATATAATAGTATGCTTTTTAAGACTGTCATTTTATATCAATTACAATTTCAGTTTCTAACACTACAACAAATTAATAACGTTTTAATTTAGTTTTTTATAAATTATTTTATGACCAGTGAAAAAGAGAACAGTGTAAACTTTTTCCTCTATCATAAAACAAAAACACTAAACCAACGTATTCGGGGGAAACCGAAAGCGAAACCACTATGCCATGTGCACATATCATATGAGAGTATTCGATACGTCTTAATGATTTCTCCAGCGGAGCAATCATTGTTAATACTATAAAAATTATACTTATGATACATGAAAGAAATGTAAACCTTGAATTGTCTAAATTTAGAGTTCAGTTCGCAGTATACATTAATTTTAATTACTTAAAATAACAGCCAATGTTCTTGTTTTAAATTATACTTTAAAACTTAAATAACAGCCAATTTTCTTGTTGTTTTCTTTTTTTAATGGACTAAATGGACTAAAGGAATTAAATTGTTCATTGGAATATATATCTATCTCCTCAGTGATTGACAACCAACAGCGAAACAAAATTACAAAACCAGTTTAGGAT
Organism: Stramenopiles sp. TOSAG23-3; assembly: GCA_900128585.1. Taxonomy (NCBI): domain Eukaryota; species Stramenopiles sp. TOSAG23-3. The sequence continues at coordinate 14,356 of LT642165.1, read as the reverse complement.
TAGGGTATGAGGAAGCTAAATTTAATTACTTATAAATAACAGCCAATTTTCTTGCTTTTTAAAATTATACTTACCCCTTCTTCTCTAAAATGCCATTAATTTTCGCATTTTTCTCTTGTACTAGTTTCAACCGCGCTAAAGCCACCTCGCGCTTCGGCTCTTCTGATGGTTTGACATTGATTATCGTCAGACTTCGCTCCAGAGCATCCAATTCTTCATCAAATGACTGCCCCCTCAAGGTCAGCACTGCATGGTCAAAAAAATTGTGTGCTAGTTTTGAATACATACTGTGTACCTGTTTTTCTGTCTTTTCCAAAGAAGAGATCACGTGCTCAAGCACATTTTGCCCTTCATTTTGGATATGAAACTTTTCGTCGAATAGAACTCGCATCGTCAATTTTCCACCCTGTTTTGTAATGGCAGAAAAAAGAGTACCAAGTGAAACCTTTTTGCCTTTCGCCAAAAATTGAAAACGGCGCACGTCTATGCCTGTTAATTCCCCAAGCTTCGTACCAACTTGCGACACTGTGGTCTGAAGGCCTACGCAAAATTTGTGCCTTCTCTTTCTCTGAATAACTGTAACGTGGATGCTACCATTTTTTGAATTGCACCCGGGAGGCAAGCCCATAAAGTGAACTTTGTTCTCCATGGAACGGGGGGCCCCGTCCTCTCTGACAGCAGCGCTCTCAGTCTCTACGACCTCGTCGTTTTTCTTTATACCCACGGCCTTGTCGTCTTGCAATTTCGTTGCGATCTCTTTCTGCGATTCTGAAAGGTCGGTGTGAAAACTTGACTGAAACAGGAGCTTGCACTTGACAACCGTATCTTTCTTCTTTTTCTTCTTGGGCACAAACTCGGAAACACATTCGGCGTCCTGCATCTCTTTCCCTTTTACCAACAACCGCATGTATTTACATGGTAAGTTTGGGTAGTAACCTTGTTTTAGCAATTCCTTTACGTCCGCACCCGTAACGCCTTTAATATTATTTATACAAATCGAGTGAGTGCATTTCCCCAGCGCAACTTTTACGATAACATCAAAATCCTGTAGTTCAAGTTCATCCGTCTCTTTCTCCACTGCTAAGGCAGACATTTTTAATACAAAAAATATGGTTGGGACCTTGTTTATGGTTATGTCGATTGGCTCCCGTAAGCCAATGCCAATAATTTTTCAGGCACTATTTTAGTATTTGTACTTTCGTTTCTCAATTCAAGATTCAAAAAAAATAAAATGAATAATTATTATTTTTCTATTTTTTATTAATTAATTATTATAATATTCGTGCGTGGTGTATTATTTTTTTTTATATAAATATATTACATACACTGTATAATATTACCGTAGACGACTATTTCATTAGATAATTTTTATTTATTTTATTTAGTAGAGTTTCGCTCTTTTTTATAGTCAGTTTGCGCTGTAGTACCGAAGAAGTAATAATTTACGGAAAACAGCGGCGGCGGCGGCGGTGGTGTCTTTATTTTTTTAAAAATGATACATGTACCGTATACATGTATTAGATACAGTCATTATTAATATTATTCTTATTTTATTTGTATCATATACTAATACAGTAACATTTTTTTTTTACTAGTAATACTATTCGTACGGTACAGGCACACAGCTAATATTATATTAATACCAGGTATTCCAGGTACCTGGTGCCCCTTTGGTGGTTCATATTTTTCTTCTTCCTCTTCTTTTTTATATTTTTATAGACAGGACTACTGCCCGATTTTAATTCTTTTTTTCACCGTAGTTCAGTAGTATTAATACCAGCCGTGCTTTTTCTTTAGTTCGAGTCCTCGTACTCTTATATTTTTTAGTCTAGGACAAGTTATAGTTATTTTTCAGTGTCGGGTCTATCAAGGAGCCACCGAGGGCCTCGCTGTGTTACTAGACTACTGTACGAGTAGAATGTTGTACTATTTTCTACAGATCAAACAACGAGGAGAAGTTGTGTTGTGCCTTCCATATTAATTTCGAAATTATAGACACTATCGAAATCCACCAATCAATTGGAGGACCAATCCTTTCCTTAAATAAAGCTGTAGTATTTATATAAAATGGGGGGGGGCTTCAAATTAGATTTATGAAGTAAGTACGATAACGAAGACACGAAGACGTAATAGAGTTGTGTATTAGTATTTTAAGCTATCTTACAGTGTGCCATTATTATTTTAGCTATTATTTATTATTATTATTATACCAAGGTTTTTACTACAGTATCACATCATGTTGTAAATGACATTATTATTATAATTATTTTTTTAAATAATAATTAATTTTTTATGTTGTTATTTATTATTTTTTTTATTTGTTTTCTTTGTTGTTCTTTGTGTATAATTACAAAGTCAAACAAAATGGGGAATAATTTTTTTGGAATTGTTTATCAAATTAACCCAGAAGCGCCAGAAGAAAGTAGTGTGAAGCTTTGTTTGTCTCCAATCCAGGAATTGTTGGTATCGTAAGTACACGTCGCGTGAACAAAGAATTGGTAATAATATGGCTGCTAAGGACGGTAGTGTCTTGAGGAAACGGGGGGGACAGCGAGGGCGGGTCGGTAAGAACGGCGGGGCAATGGGCGGGGGGCAGACAGGGCGCAAGGAGAAAGACGAGGACTTGGCGGTAAAGCCTGTGAATAAATACGTGGACTTTTCCCTTGGTGCTATCTTCTTCGCCTTGCTTCTCTACCTTTGCTACAAACTACTCACCCTCCCGGACCTGTTTATGTTCTATTTTTTTGTTGGGAGCCTCGTCGCCGTGGCGTTTGGTGTGCGCGTGGTAAAGCACGCCTCCCTTCAAGTTGGCCTTTTCATTTCGAGCTGTCGAAAACGAAAAGGGATCCCGGAAGACTGCCGTAATCCAATGAAATCCCCTCTCACCAGGCGTAAGTTCGTTGACCAATCGTGGCAGCTCGCTTGTCACTTTTCTATGACGGTGGCAGAGGTTTACCTCATACAAGGTACCGAATGGTGGGAGAGCCCGGCGACGTGTTTCCTTCCGTGCCCGGCAGAGTTTATCAGCGGCCGCGCGTCGTACGATCTCAAGTTCAAACTTTTTTATGTATTTCAACTGGCTGTGTGGGTATGGACAGGCTTCAGCTGCAAATGGCTAGAGGCTCGTAGAAAAGACTATGCCGAGATGATGACGCACCACATTGCAACGGTCATGCTGGTCCTATTTTCATTCGTCAACGAGGAGTTGGCCATAGGCACCATCATTTTGCTGGTACACGACTCGAGTGACATCGTGCTCGATCTGATGAAGATGTCGAATTACCTGAAATTGGAAGATTCCCATGGCCTTTATATTACCGAGACGCTGTACGTTCTCAATACATTTGTCACCTGGCCGTACTTTCGGTTGTACTATTTCCCCTACCACGTGATTTGGCGTGGAATTTTGGGGAAAGGCGTCGTCCGAAGGGGGGGGTACCTGGCCTGCGGGGACCCGAACACGACGAGCTTGGAAGGGGCTTGGAACCAGGCTCACGCTTGTTACGTGACGGGCAGCTGCTTTTGGAGCACCGTTTTGCTTTGTGTCTTGACCTGCTTGCATCTGTTCTGGTTTTACCTTTTGCTAATGGTGGGTTACAAACTGATGAGGGGGACGAAGGCGTCCAGGACGGCGAAGGAATTGTACGAAGGAGAGTCGGAGTGACACTGTGCACCGAAAAGAATAATTCGAAATATAAGTTAAGACATATGACCAGCACATGAGCTGAACACGAGATTAAATCAATCTTGATATCTTGGTACCGTGTGCAGGAAGTGCTTGGTACGGCTGACACTGGGCGCGTCAAATAAAAAAAATCATCTTTTTGTGACAATGAATCAACATTAAATTAATTCTTACGAAGTGTAAAGTTCTTTAGAATTGAAGACTATATAATTTGTTTTTTTCATATGATATGTGAAAACACACATATCTTACGCCCGTATTTCTCATTTATCGCCTATCATACCCTTCTTTCTGTCCCGTGCCTCCTTCTCTTTCCGCTGGTTCATGGCGAGCTGGAGCTGCAAGGCACGGTGCGCTGCCTCAATCTTTCGCTTTTTCACCATCTCGATCTCATGCCGGGACGCATGCAAGGCATTTTTGTCGAACGTTCCGGACCATCTAGTCGACCAGCCCTGCCCCCCGGCTGTCTTGAGCGGGACTGTGGTGCATCGCGGCGATACTGTCATATCCCCGGGCCAGCCGATTCGCAGCGTGGCGGCGAGTGTGCGGCCTACTCCTTCCACTTCAAGCGTCTGCATCCACATTGGCATCTGGTAACGAATCACCAAATTTTTGAACACTCCTCGGCAAGGGTCGCCGAACGTTTTGTACAGGTCTTCGGAGCGAGGAATGTGCAGTACCTTGCCCTTGTTCGCGTCCAACCTTCTCTGAAGCATTACAGTGATGTCAAACGTTTTGTCGTGCTCCATGGAAGGGTGCCCGAAGCCGGCGCTCTTCAGCCGAACCCCCGGGGCTACCAACAGATTGTTGCCGCTGAGCGTCCTGGCCCTGTCACCCCCTTCCTTGTACATCCCACATTTCATGGATATACCCTTCTGTAGGTTCCCCTTGGTGCTGCAATTTATGCGCACCTTTCCGGCGTGTTCACGGAGAGTATATTCAATGTACAATGTCTTCGCAACTCCTTCGCAAGGGTCCGTACCGATCAGCTCGATAATGTTGTCCTCAGGGGAAACCTCAAACCATTCGCCCTCGTTGTAGTCCACAATTTTCTGCAGGATCTTGCACAGCGACTCGTTATCGATGGAATTTTTCTCGACAAACTTTGGCCGCGCCCCTTTAAGTAGGCTCTGCTCTTTGGGAGGGCAGAGCATCCCGAACCGAGCATAATTGATCTTTAACTGTGGCGTGACCATTGGGGCGACGATCGTCAAGGGCTCGAGCACATGGCCGTGTGCCTCTGGAATAGTAATGTCGCCCAACCATCCCCCCATTTCGTAACTAATGATCAGTTGCTTGCGCCCCCCTGGGTAAGGATCTCCGAACCAATTCGCTATGTCCTCGTCCATGGGTACTCCCAAGTAACGCCCGCCGTGAGAGTCTATTCGGGCTTGTAATTTTTCCGTAACATTGTACTGGCATTTTGGGTCACAACGATGGCCGTAAGTAGCGTACAGGATGAACAGCCATGGGTCAAATGGTGGCTCGATGGTCAATGATTTTTTCAATCGGTTCCCCTTTCCTTGCCTGACCTGCCACTCCGTGTACCGGTCCCCATAACGACAACGAATGTTGAGCACCTTTCGGCCTTTTGAGTAGGGGTCGCCAAACAATTCCAATGGATCTATCTTTTTCGCGCTCAGCACGAGGCTGTCCCCAGTCCCTTCGTCAACCATCCTCTGCAGGACGTCCGTAACGTCAAACGACTTGCTCCCGTCTCGAGGGTGGCCCCACGCCGCAGCTCGAATAACAAGGCGCTTTCGCTTGATGCGGCCACCACCAGAATTTGGATCGTCGGCTTTTGCCTGGATGTACACGCCTTCGTCTGACTCGGTCGTATAGTCTGCCACTGTGGTCTCCAAGGCACAGTAAGTGCAATACCGGTACACCAGCATACACCTTTTCGTTGGAAACGCCATGGTAGTGCCACAGCTCTTACACCTGGTCGTTTCCATGTCTTTGAACTTTGGGTTTGCTAAGAACGTCAAATCCATCGTTCCTGAAGAGAAAATGCTCACGCACTTAAAAAGTATATACAGCGACACAAAAAGTTTTGTGCCAGACACGGCAAACGTGCCGAGATAAGCAAAAGAAGAAGCCCCTTTCGTTTAACCCAAGCATACAGCACACCCACGGCAAGTGTGTCGAGAGAACCAAAACACCTCCGCGCGTTGAAACTCCAAGAAGGTGTATCTCACTACAGCAATAAATCCACAGTTAATAGAAAAATGGGCGTTCGCCACCAATTGAGCATATTGCTTGAGAAGAGGGGGATAAAATTGGATATGATCTGACTTGTGTCCGATAACGCTCTTTCTGTTCAATATATTTATAATTTTTTATACAGTAGAATTCACGCTAAACAAACGGCCAACTACTTTTTATTTTCTTTTTTTTGTAAAATTTTTTTTTACTTGATTTTGAACATAATCACAGCATAGGTTATTATCGATAACAGCATCAAATCATGGAATTGAACGTTAATCACAAAAATTCAACAGCCTTAAATCAATATTTCTTCCTTTCTTCCTCGCCAAAATCTTAGTTGATTGATGATGTCATCTGATGTTGTCTTTGTTGATGTTGATGTTGTGTTCTGATTTTTGATTTTTGATTATATACGTCTCTCCTTCCTTCCTTCCTTCCTTCCTTCCTTCCTTCCTTCCTTTTTCTTTCCTGGTTTCCAAAAAAATAATTTTAAAATGCGACATTTATTTATTATCACTTGGATTTGGGCTATAGATTTTTTATTTTTTTATTAAAACATTCCTCGAAAGTAGTAGTGGTAGTAGTAGAGTAGTAGTAAGATAGATTTTGCCGTTACAATTATTCAATCTTGTGTTTATATTCGAAAGGGAAGAAAGAAAACCACCAACAGATAGAAAAGAGGAAAGAGTCTTAAAATTGGGTATTCTTTCATCACGAAAAAAGTAAAGCAATAAAGAACAAAGTAATCATTTCTAGAATAAAATGAATTCCCTTATTGAATACTCATTATATATAGCTAATAGTACTATAATATAATGAAAACTTAAGGATAATATTCTAAAGAGTACGTATTAGATGAGGTTTCTCAGTAGTAGTTGTGATGATGAAGAATGTGAATGAAGAATGATATAATAATAATATATGATGAAGAATAATACTGCTGTATTATATATATTTATTATTATACCACCACCAAGGTATGATGATAAAAAAAAATAATAATTTGTTTGTTGTTGTGATGAAGACTTCGTACCAACTAATTTTAATATTTCTACGATAGAGTATCATTTTTGGAATAGCGTTAATGAATTTAATATTGCAGTTAAGTAATTTGCCATCGTAGCGAAACTAATTTAATCTTTGTTTTTCGTTGGGAAAGGGAGCAAGAAAGTAAGCGATTTTAGAACGATGAGGTCCGTGGACGATGGAGCGTCCGATATGGAGGAACTGGACTCGTTGGCGAAGGCGGTGGACGAACGGAGGTTGTATACAGAACGCTACCATGCCGCAATAGAGCGGGGAAGACACCCACGGTCATTTCGAAGGGAGAACGATTTGTGGAAGCACATATCTCGAGCAGACGAACGGCGGATCAGCGTCCAGCGTGGGCAACGCCTTCGGCGAGTGTCCTCAGTCCCTACGGGCATGGTGGCTCCCCCGTCGCGTGGGGACGACTTCTCGGTTGATGAGGGCTGGGGGGAAGACGATGGTGGGTCAACCCAATCTGCTGGAAACCAATTTGGGCGACCTCGATCGGACAGCCAGGGATCGAGACGGAGCTCCAACGCCAGCGCCGGCAGACAACATGGGACCACCCCGGGGCTTTCTATGGTGCACGGAAACGGTGAAGTGAGCAAGGTCGAGTCGGCTATTCGTCCCCTCACCCGCGGTGAGATTGAAATCATGGCCCAACTGGAGAAACATAAAAAGAAAGAGAACAAGCATGGAAGCGTGGAACGAAGGAATCACAAGCTGTCTCGTCGTATGAGTATGCACAGAGTGTCGGATGCACAAATGAAGGGTCTGGCGGAAATGGCAGGACGCAGAGAGATAGACGCAGAGCACGGATCAAGGCGAAAGAGGAAGAAGCGGTATACGCAACGCTTGGTAGGGGTAGAAACTGGTGGAGAGAAAGAATACGAGCCCATGTCGGACGCCCAGTACCGTGCCATGAAAAAACCATCGGGGCGCCGCCGGTCTTATTTTGGCGCGGTGAAACATGGTGTTGACGGCTCGAATAGACAAAGGCAGGCAATGTCCCCGAACACCGCAGTGCGAGAAGTCCGGAAATTCCAAGCGAGGGAGGGATTGGTCAAGACAAAGCAGAAAGAAATGGAGCAACAGCAAGGGGCACGAGGGACACCGGCAGCAAAGAAAAGGGCGAAAACCTCGCTTCCGGAGTTCACATCTATCGAGAACGCAACAATATTTTACGGTAGCGTAGTCGCGTTTCAGATGAGTGATGGAAAGTTTTTGACCGTGGAAGAGGACACGGGAAAGATGATTGCCCACCATTGGCCGGGGGTCGAGAAGTATGGCATCCGTCAGCTAGCGACACACCCTGGCCCAGATGCCCAGAACGGCCGGATGCTGTTCATGCTGTATGATATGAGGAACCCTGGTAACCAAGAGCCGATACGGTATGGTGACCCCGTATGGTTGTCCGTCTGCACTGGAAACGGCATACCGAACTGGAGAAAAGGCTCATGCGTGGCGGCGAGAATCATGCAAGCTCCGCAGCTCTGCACGATTGGCCTGGACTCCAAATCTGTTATTAGAAATCCAGCGACGGAGACTGTGGAGGTCGGCGTTCCGGTCCCGCTGCCTTGCGTTATGAAGGAAGTAGCTAAGAAAGACAGTGAGATTTGGATACCTGGCCCCATTTCCAAAGAGAATCCGTCAGGGTGGTATTCCAACAAGGACCTCTTGTACGAGAAATTGTACAAGGAGAGGAACGCGGCGGCGATGACGCTAGGTCGATGGGTGATGTTGCCGATGCGGGTTGCAGCCCAGGAGTCTATACGGAGGGACAAGGCTTCCTTTGCAGCCCGTGCGGTCATCGAAGGTCTATTGGACATGCACAAAAAGGGACACGATGGTGATGAGGAAGGGTATGAAAACAAGGAGTTGGTTACCGGCACAGAAATTTATCTGGAGCAGGACTGGTTTTACATAGCTGGAAACCCATCGAAGAAGAATCGGGAAAAAATAATCCTTAGGCAATTACCAGGTACCAACGAAGACTCTGCGCTATCTCCACCGAAAAGCCACAAACTGCGAGGTGGCATGCACAAAACAAAGAACGAGGACGACAAAGAACGAGAGGTGGATCGTCGTGGTGTGTTTAAAATACGCCTTATATCCGGTGGTCAAAAAACAAAGGGTGTCAACAAAGAGCAGCTCAAAGTCGAGGCAACGTTTCACCATGCACGGCAACAGCTGAAGAAATCCCGGCAATTTCGCAACGGGGAAACGAGAGAGTATGAAAATGGTGAAGTAAAAGGTGGGGAAGGATTCTGCACCCAAGTTAGACTCATTCAGCAAGACATCGACGTAAAGAACGACAACGCGTTTCTAGGTTATGAAGACGACAAGTTGACGAGATTGGAGTCTTACTTTGAAGACTTGTACCAGAGTTCCCCGGTAAAGATTTCCGATAACTTACCGCATCCTAGGGCATATTTGAGACGGATGCGCTCCCCCTCAAGAGCTAGCGTCCTTTCTAGTACGGCCGGCAAAGCAATCTCGCGGGGATCCCGAAGTTCGCTGTTCACAGCAAAGACGAGCAATACGGAGAATTTGGCAGAGCGGAAGAAACTACTTCTCAAGCTTCTCCATGAAAGTGTGTCAGGCCCGCACGTGAATTTATGGGACCCCGATCGGACAGTTTCGGCGCGACTACGAGAGGAGGAACAAAAAGCCAGAAAAAATGCTATGGAAGCCGCGGAACAAGAAAATCGCCTTTCACGGCTGCTGCAGTTTTCTGAATTTCCTGAAGATGAACTCCCTAGTCGCTCAGTCTCTCGCGCCAACTCGCGACCGTCGTCCAAAGCATCGTCCCGCCCCCGTTCCCGCGGTAGTATGACGTTGGCGCAGCGAATGGCTGCCGAGCAGGAAGCCCGCCGGGCCAATATTGTGTCCGATGATGCCGTTGCACGGCTCCTGGGGCTTGATAAGCATTCGAGGCCAATGCCCGAGGTACTCGGGGAAGAAGACGGCAGCATGAAGGTCACCATTCGGGCGTCGTCTCAGGTTGAATTCCGAAAAAATACCATCCAGCGAAGAAAAAAAGAAGCGGAGCGGCGCGAAAAGAATGAGGCCGAAAGGAAGGCGCGTATGTTTCAAGCAGAGATTGAAAAGGCAGAAGTGGAGGCAAAATTGCATGAAATTGGGCAACGAAGAGCAGCTGAACAAGCTGCTGCCAGAGAAAAGGCCGAACATGAGAGGCTGTATGGGTAATTAGTAAAACAAGATACCCGAATAAGAATATCAGAATCCTTGAAGTAATTTCTTGTGATTCGATTGTATCCGTATTGTGCAGTCTCAATACGGTACCGGTACGGTACGTACTGATACCTGGTACCAGGTTCCTTACCTGTATTATACCGTACCAGGTATTGACACAACAAGGAACGGAACTACAGCTTCAAGTAAAACTTTGAATTTTTAATGGTTGTCCACGGAAGGAACCTGTACTGGTTTTATTGTTAATACTACTACGGTTCCCCCGGTACCGTACCTGGTACTGTGCCTGTACAATGAATGTACAACTACACATCATTGCCAATTAATTATTATTCACATATCGATCATCATCGTGGAATATTATGTACTACAGTCAGTTCTTCCTTCGGTAAAACCAACCCGTACTGCGCAGTCAGTCAGTTTGATAGTCATTGAAAAAAGATACTGTTCCTTTACCGGTACCGGTACCCACACTTCAACCGTACAATGAATGCAATCATGAATAGATGGCAACGGAAAAAACAACGTCAAAGGGAAAATTAAAACAATCTGAAGGCAGAGCGTATACAAATCTAAAGTTCACGTTCATTTTTACGACAGCGAAAGAGTATAAAGTTCGACTGAAGCGGTGAGTGCCTGCCATAAACAAATACCAATAAGAACGTGCGTGGGCACTCTTGCGTGAGTCTACAACTGTAAGTACATTCCGTCACTTTCCTTCCTCCCTCCCCACCCCCTGTTGCACTTTTCCAGTGATGAATGAAATACAAATGGGTAATTTACATCTTACTAAATTGTGGTGATAAACTGTAGTGTCTTCTGATGGAAATTCTTGCGCCTTCTTCCTTTTGCCTCTCGAAGATTCTTATTTGAGGTGTTCTCTAACGCAGCCAACTGTTTCATTTTTTCTAAGAAGTAGTACCACAATGTTTTTGTCGACTGCCTCGGTTTCTGCAAAGCGGCGACTTTTAAACCTCTCAAGGACTATGACAGCCAGCTTCTTTAGCGGTCCTCCTACAAAGACATACAGTCCTCGACATGTGCATATATTAGATAAGGCCACGGAACGGGAGAAAGACCTTGGCCGGGACCTGCAAGATAATGAAAAGATCATTTTCGCGGCAGGCTGTTTTTGGGGAATAGAACTTGCTTTTCAACGTGTGCCTGGCGTGGGCGAAACATCGGTCGGGTACACGAACGGTCATGCGAAGGATCCAACGTACGAGGCGGTGTGCGGTGGCAGTACGGGGCATACTGAAGCGGTTCACGTGGCGTTTGATAGGGATGTTGTCCAGCTAAAGGAATTGTTAGACTTGTTCTGGGACATTCACGACCCCACCACTTTGAATCAACAGGGAAACGACGTTGGTACTCAGTACCGTTCTGGTATATATTATTATTCCGACCAGCAAGAGAAAATTATTCATGAATCCCTAAAACAGGAGCAAGGCCGGTTGGTTTCCCCTATTGTAACAGAGATTGTCCCGGCCTCTGAGTTTTATGTCGCAGAAGAGTACCACCAGTCGTACTTGAAAAAAGGCGGACAGTGCAGCTTGAAAGGCGACAAAACCGCCATCCGATGCTATGGCTGAAGGAGAAATGGAGTTAATCGTTGCCAATGGCTGACGGGGTTGCCCACATCGAGTCTTCGCGCTTGCAACAAACCCTATGCTTAATCAGTTGGGTGCAAACCTTTGCGCGACCAACTGAGATTGTATTCTTTCTAAAAACAAGAAACTTGGCTGTTCTTTCATTGAACCTTGATGGGAAATCATTTCAACCAGACGTCACACAGGACACGTTGTACATTTTTCTTTTTATTACTGCTTTAAAACAAGTTTAATGTGTTTTCTCCACGGTTGTTGCCTTTCATTATTTGTTCTGCACAGTTTACCATTATTATTAGATTTACAACTTACAATTGTGTAGTTTTATATTACCAAGTACTCGTATAAATTTGTATAATGCTTTTTATACTACTTACTACCACGATGATAATTAAAATGGATGAATGATTTTCTTATAAAACAAATCGGTTAAAAAAGATATTATACACATAAAAAACTTATTATAAATAATGTAATAAATTAGCGTGTGCGTACCCGGTGGTATTTATACCCGTTCGTACCGTATAATAATAATAGTACAATACGAGGTCGTCTCTTCATTCTTATAATTTGTTTTTTAAAAAAAATGGATGGATGAGAATAATAATGTTATTTTATTTTATTATTTTACATTTTATAGACTATATAAGCTAGACTAATAAATAGTCTAGTAATATTTTTGACAGACGACTATTATACGTACCGGGTACTACAAACAGTAATAAAATTACCTGGTACGTACCGGTATTATTACCGTAGGAACCAGAACAGGAAAAATGCAGAAGAACAGTAATCATCCTTTTAACCAATCTGTAATAAAAAAGAAAAAAATAACAACGAAATTCGAGGATAATACTACTACTGTACAGACAACTATCTTTTGTTGACTTTCCAACAACATATATTTAGACGACTAATATAAGCACAGCATTAAAAAAGAACTTCATCAGCCAACCGCCGCCGCCGTAGTACCGCCGGTTGTTTTTATTATTATTATTTTTTTAGTGGGTGGTGCCGTTCATTTTGTTGATTATTAATTAATAAGAAAAAGTATGACGGATCAACGTGTAGTCATCATCAGAGTACGTGTGCACATTAAAGATGGAAGTTAGCATTGATAAAGTCAACAAGGTTTTTCTTGGAATAACACGAACGCTAAATATCGTATAAACCTACCAAAGTAGTTTTGTTCTTAATTGGTTTAGTTTGTACACAGAGGTGTTGCCGTTTTGGCACACAGCTGTTTGTCTAGGTTGCATGAGCAACAAGCGTCTATTCACTGTATTATTCTCCGCAATATCTATAGGTTCTAGTAAATTCATTCTGGCTTCCCTGGCAACCGATGCTAACAGCGGTCCAGACAAAGAAGGAGTTGACATTAAGGCGGCTGCGAAGAAAAATGAAGAAAACATCTTTAAAAAATTAACAGAAGAACAGTTGGCCAAGTTGCCTGAGCTGAAAAACAAACTTTCGAGCCACCAATTGAACCGATGGCCAGCTGCGGGCGAAGATATGGCACTCTACCGGTTTTTGAAAGCCAGAGATTTTGACATCGATGCTTCTTTCACCATGTTGGACGAGCACTTGAAATGGCGCGCGAAAACCTACCCAATAAAGAAAAGTACATGGGTCAATGACCCGTTTTTCAAGGCAGGAGCCTGCATCCCGCACGGAGGCCTGGACGCTGAGGGCCGCCCTCTGCTTATCCTAAAAAGTGGGAGGTTTCCTGTCGCAAAACGAAACATGGAGAATTGCTTGGATGGGATTGTCGCCATTATGACGGAGCACGCCAACACGTATGGCTTGCATGGCCGGTTCACGGTATTGTACGATCGTCAAGATTTCGACCGATCGACCAACTTCGACACGGATCTGCTAAAAGCTGTTGCGGGTGTTCTGTCGGCCAATAACCCAGAAGCGTTGGAACGTGCCTGCTTGTACCCGTGCGGCTTTATGCTGCGAGGAATCTGGCAAATTGTAAAGTGGTTCTTTGATCCTGTGACCCGTAAAAAAATTCTTATGCTTGGCTACCCAGAAAATTTCTTCGACTATGTTCCCAAGGAACAGTTGCCACCAGACATGGGTGGGACATCAAGGTTGGTTTGGCCAGAGAACTCGGAACAAATGTGGAAAGAGCGAATCATGGATTTCTTTCCAGACGAAACGATCGATAACTGGCAATCCTCGGAATGGAAACCGACGGCAGGAGACCCTACCGTCTACGTCCCAGAAGAAGAAATGGAATCAAAATAGGGAAAAGGTTAATTACTAAAACCACACCAGTAGAGTTCAGTTCGCAGTACATAAATTTTAATTTTACTAAAATAACAGACAATTTTTTGTTTATAAATATGATAAGAAAAAGGAAGTTTAGAAAAACAAATTATAAAACAAGAAAATTGGCTGTTATTTTAAGTAATTAAATCTAGCTTCGTCAAATTATATCTCTAGTGCATGTTTTTAAATACGCTCAAAAAAGATTTAAAAAAAGAAGGTACAGACAACGAGCCCCTCAAAAAAAAATAAGCCGCAGTTTACTTGCCAGTTGGAATCTTGACCAGAACTTGGGAGAGACATACGAATACGCCCTGAAGTGGAAAATCAATCTTCA
>LT642164.1:9424-49641 GCA_900128585.1 Stramenopiles sp. TOSAG23-3 | reverse complement strand
TGTCTGGGACATCACTTGTTGCAGAGTGTGCTAGAACCAAGGAAGTGGTCCACACGAAAGACGCATACTACACAGAGGGGTTTAACCAACACGTTGACCAGCTTACTGGGTATCGAACGAAGTCTGTATTGTGTATTCCGCTTTTGCAGAAAGTGGCCCCAGGCACGATGAAGAAAATACATGGCGTGGTACAGTTTGTAAATAAATTTGGAGGAGAATACAGTATTGAAGATATGGAATGCGGAAGAGCTTTCGCTGCGTTTCTGACCGCACGGGTGTTCTCAGAGGATCTCCGAAAAACTGATTTCAAAGCGATGCGGGGCGAATTTTCTAAATGGTGCACTCAATACAGAAGGCAATTTTATGAAAACAGGGTATACTATCAAACTGTTGACAATTTTCGAGAGGATGCAGCGTTGCTGTTGAAATGTGACAAAGTCGAATTGTTTCTCCCAAACCGAGAAGATAACAAGAAAGGGAGCGTTCTTCGCAGGTCTCCGGGAGAAGGGACCGTTATTGTGAGAAACAGAAAACTAGCGACGATGATAGATGTTGCTTTGAAACAAAACAAACCTAGTATTGAGAACAACTCTTCAGTTCTCAAAGAAATGCAAATAGGGCATGTATTTGACGAGGATATAAGTTCTCTTATATTTGTTCCATTTTCTCAGCGCGATATAAAGGAAGGTGACTTTTTCGAAATAGTAGCTGTCGCATCGCACAGAGGGGGAGCGGCCTTTGACAATGGGGATAGAGACATACTGAGCAGGTTCGGCAGCCAGTTCGGAAAGTATTTGTACAGCCTTTCAAATTCTGTTGAGAATTCCCTTCGAAGGAGGCGAAAAGCCAGGGCGTGGACCCTCCAGCAGCGAGTTCGCTTTAAGCCTCAGGGAAAGACAGCTGGACGCCGCAACAGTGCCACGGCACGTAATCCGGAACGCTCTCGATCATTGCTGGATACGCACTTGAACACTTTTCGTCGAAATTTAGAAAGAAATGTTAGCATGGCAGATGAAGCGGATGCGATAGAAGTGGCGAAAGATCTACCGGATTTAAGGGTTGTGATGGCTAATTTCGTAAGCTTTGTTGATGGATCTGACAAAAAGAGGCGGAGCAGCTTGAATGGGACAGCGCTGATTAATGCGATCAGCGAGGCGGCAAGCGACATGTCCGTAGCTTTGTACGCAGCAAAACTGGTCAAAGACAGGATGGTTAAAGCAGAAAGAATGCTAAGGATCGAGCAGCGCAAGAGCACAACGCTTAAAGTAGCAGTGGATGAACTTGCCAAAAAGCCAAAAACTCAAAACGTGCGCTTGGACACGGAAGATTTGAACGTGTGGTCAGATCAAAGAACAAAAGTGCGGCGCTTGTTTTTTCGCACAAAACGGATTAAAATCCGCCAAGCTTTTCAGCACTGGCTGCAACGCCTAGGAATGAAGTTTTATGCTACTTATTTCGAGGCTAAAAAGAACAGAAAAATGCAGCAGCTGTTTATTCGCCGATCCCAGCGCGTCAAGAGCTACGGTCTTCAGCGCATGAAGCTTTATGTAATTAACCACCAAAGATCGTCAGCAATTGTGTCTATGAAGCAAAACCAATCCCGACGCCTCGTCAAGCGCAATTTCTACTTTAAATGGAAGATTATAACATCTACCCGGATGAAAGAGAGGAAAGTCGTACATATAATGATGCGAAATTGCAGAACTGGATTGATGAGTAGTGCTTTCCACAAATGGAACTGTGAAAGTCGATTTCAACGCGTGATTTTTCGAGTAACAAATGCCTGGAAAAAGCGAAAGCTGCATTATGGATTTTCAACACTTCTATGGAAGGGTCATCGACATCGGCACAGAAGATCAACTATGCAAAAAAACTTTAATGCTTTAGGCAGACGCTATAAGCGGCTAGCATGGAGATCATGGCGCAGGTTCTACATGAAACGCGGGCGAAAGTTTCATGCTGATCGCGCTATGGCTTATTTTCAGCGGCAAACTTTACGAAAGCGCTTTGTGTCGTGGAAAAATGCGGTTTACTTGATTTTACACAATGCAAACCACTCAGACATCGGAAAAGCCGTGGCTGCTCTTAATACAGTGCGCTTGTTTGCGTGGCGCCGGAGATTTATGCTTCAACGCGCATGGAATACACTTCGCCATCTTCAGCAGGACCAGAATTATTTCCACCGGGTAAGGCGAAAGTGCCAAACGCTGAAAACAAATAGCTTCTTTATCATGTGGAGAAAGAAGTTGTTTTTTCGCAAAGCCGTCAGAATGCAGATTAAGTGGAAAGAGTGGGGCATTGTCCGTATTCGACTTCGAAATTGGCGTCGCAAAGTTGCAAGGCGCAAGCGTCTACAGACGAAAATTAAAAGTATAACTAGGGGTTGCTTCAAACGTAATTGCTTACGTTCGTTCCAATCTTGGAAGCGACATGTTTTGCTGCTCAAGAAAATTGGGTATTTTTGGGAATCTAGAGAGAGGTTTCTGGTCCGCAAGCTTTTGGGACGATGGAGTAGATACAGCAGCACAGTCGCCAAAGAACACTTTCGAGTGCAGCAGGCAAAGAATTTAATTGAAAAATTTAAGCAGCGGAAGGTACTACAAGGATGGCACAATGCTGTAAAGGCAGAGCTTTTCAAGCAGACCAGTGTACGCAAAATTATTTTCAAGTTCAGACACAAAAACCTTCAAGTGGCCATTCAAAAATGGGCAAAGCAAGGCAGGGTTTTGAAGAGGTTTGCGGCTTTAATTCTTCAAAAGGACAGGCAGGTTGTATACAAATACTTTCACAAAATGTCAAATAGCGCTGTTCGAATCAGAGAAAGGAAGAAGGCCATCTGCAGACTTCTTCACAGATGGAGAAAGATTCAGAAGGTCGATGCGCTGAGGAAATTGCAGTACATGAACCACTGGTGCAAGCACTACCACCGACTTCGGAAGAAGCAAGACGTGCTCGTGCTGGTCCGTTTTCAAATGAAAGTATTTATCGCGTGGAAAAAGGAGGCCCACATACAAAGTATAGTTAAAAAACTGTTTGCGAAAGAGAGAAGAAGATATCTTGGGTTCCTGTTTGACGAATGGCATTACTTTGCCCATTTAACGTACAGGAGACGCTTAATTGGAGGTAGAATATTGCGCTCAATGTACAGGCATGCCCTTCAAAGTTGCGTCAAGATGTGGCATTTACGTGCGAGACATTTGACTCGAGTGCTTGAAGTGAAAAGAAAATTGACAATTGCATGGAATTTGAGAACAAAATACAATTCCTTTCAATCATGGGCCGATCATGCACACAAAATCAAACACGAGCGTAAGATTGTCAACAATATTGTATTTCGAATATCGCACCGGAGTTTAGCTGGTCACTTTTATACTTGGGTCGATCATGCCAGGCATAGAGTTTTGCAAAGGAGGCAAATGAATGTGGCCTTTAAAATTCTGGCAAAAAATTACTGCAGAATTGGCATAAACCTCTGGACACACAGGCACGAGAGAATAGTGCGGGCGCACAATTATCTGTTTCGGTTCGCGAAACGTTGGAAGTTGAGAAACGAACGACTGGCTTTTAACGACTGGCATTTGGAGGCTCAGCGGATGAGAAATATACGTTTTGTTGCCCACGCAGGCCTATCATGGAAGAAGCGCAGCCATTTACGACTGACTCTCCAAAAATGGCAGTTATCTGTCAGAGCCATGGTGCTTTATGATCATAAGCAATGGATGCGCAACACAGTGAAGAAGAATTGCAAACAAGCCGCCGATCAGTCAATGAGGCAAGAAGGAAAGAAAAACATGTTCCGCTGTTTCACAATGTGGCTAGCCATGGTAAAGCGGAGGCGAACGCTGAGAAAGCTACTCTTGACAGTAGCATTGAGAAAGAGAGTGTCCGATCTGAAATGGGCCGTCTTTGAATGGACAAATAGATTATGGACATGCGACAAAATCAAGGAATTTTTTGTCTCAGTTAAGGACAAACAAAAAGCAAAAGACAAAGCCGTAACTTTTCGTAGTTGGCGTTCCACTGCATGGCAGTGCACAATGCTGAACCAACGCGAATTGTTTGCAGAAACTAGAAAAGAAATTGAAAAAAAGGTAATGAAAATGCCCCTTGCTTGGTCAATCATGAAATGGCAAATGTTTGCCGCTTCCGTCTCATACAAAGAATTGTGTCGCGCTCAGGTGAGAGCTATTCGTACCGAAAACAGGCAACTACAATCCGCCTTGGTTGATTATCACCGCCGCGGTTTATTTCTACTAAGCGGCGAAGAGAAAAAAGGAAAGGCCGTAAAGAAAACCAAAGCACCTAGGGATGCCTACATACTTCAAGGAAAAGCAAACTATTCCTTGACGTATGCTTCTGGTGAGGATATGCTGGCTGCCACATACAGAGAGGAGCTCTAATGTTTATTTGTTTTATATTACGAAGTGTAAAATTACACCAGGATATTTTTGTGTTTTAAAAACCTCGGATGTCTAAATCTAGAGTTCAGTTCGCAGTACATTAATTTTAATTACTTAAATAACAGCCAATTTTCTTGTTTTTTAAAAAAATGCCACATCTCACAGCAATGCGCTTGAAACAACTCGTGGCTCAAATTTCATTGAGAATTAAAGACTTTTTTGCCTGCTCAAAGCCTGATTCTGCTGGAGCATCAGGGGCTACGACTCGATCTTCTATCATTTGTGATTCTGACTTTTCTTCGATTGGGCCCTTCATCTGCTTGTCAGCGTTTGTGTTGTCAACGTTTGGTGCAGCGTCTTGCTTAAGCTGTTTTTTTAGCATTTCGTTAGGCGCGATAGTCTTTTCGAGCTCTATACCTTCTGTGTTCTCATCTGGGGCTTCCGACAGGTTTTCTTCTATTGGATCTTTTCCTTGCTTTTCAGTTTCTTCGACTCGATTTTCTAACATTTGTGATTCTGGCTTTTCTTCAATTAGGCCCTTCATCTGCTTATCAGCGTTTGATGCAGTTTCATGATCAAGCTGTTTTTTTGGCATTTCGTTAGGCGAGATAGTCTTTTCCAGCTCACCGTTTAGATCCTGTACACTCACGGAAGAGATTTCGTCCTTCACTATGACAATCGTTTCTTTTTCGCCGCCTCTGGACAGAATCAGAGCCTGCACTGCGCTTGCTGAGTCTGGTTTGTCTATTGTTTGGTCAGTTTCAGCCGCTTTCTCTTGCTTGAGATATGGGTGGGCATTCCTGTCGTGACCCTTTAACGGTTCAAGCACGTCTTCAGTTGGTTTACTATGCGACAAATCCGGCCCACCGGTTTCCTCTTCGCTTACTCCCGTGTTGTTCACGGCCGTTTTATCTTGCTTACAAACAGAATTTCGACCACCAGAACTCTCACCCACTTTTTCTGGCGGTCTACTACTTTCTATTTTGGATTCATCAAATTTATTTGCCAACGGCGTTGCTGTATTCTCAGACGACTTTGGTTCGGTTTCAGCCGGTTTCACTTTGGCGGCGACTGGAAGCTTTTTCGACTGAAGCGGCCGCTTTTTCCGTTTCCTTCCCTTCAGCTTCGAAATTCCAGCACCTTTGCTGTCTGTTTCTCCATTCTGATTGACTTTTAAACTAAACTTCCCATCAGCATTGACGTCAATTTTCATATTGAATGACGTGGCATAGTTATTGTATATTGCCTGAGTTACTTGAAGCTTCTTCTCTCTCCGCCTTTGTTCATACGCGCCCAAGACCCCGAGGTAGTTCAATAACTCTTCCTGCCCTTCCTCTTCCTCTAAGTTTGCTTTATCAAAGTTTTCTAGTAAGTTTGTTATTCGAGTATCTTTATCGTCTTGAATATTTTTCAAGGCAAATGAGCTGCCGGCAAAACTTGGCCGGGACGGCGTCTTCCCTGTTCTCGTCCCCTGGTTATTTGTGTACTTGCTGATCCTTTGCATTTTCTTCAAACGCGGATACTCCATGGCAAACGTCTCAATATCGTCTTCTGTTATACTATCTATTGTCTTCACTACTGTCTGCCCCCCGATCGTTGTTTTTATCTGGTGTGACCGTTTTACACGAAAGCGGTTTTTCCTGCCCTTGTACGTTCCAGCTTTGGATTTTACTGGGCTATTTCTTTTCGACGGCGGTACCGGGGGTTTACACACTGGGCAAGCGCAACAAGTCGCGTGTACTAAGTCTTTCTTCTTGTCGTTCTTTCTGGCTTCGATTTGAGCTTTGTGCCTTTTCTTGATCGGACCGTATTCACCTATCCCCTTCTTCTGTTCTTCCAGAACTGGCTTTAGGCTTGTGATTTTCTGAAGCAAGCTTTTCACGTACATGGGCTTCGACGGATCACCGGAAAGTGGCATGTTGAGTTAGCCCCCCCCCTCCCCCGTCGAACCTTCCTGCCTAGTGGAACCTTTCACGTATTTGCAACTCCCCAAGTAAACGAATGGCTGTTTTCCAAACTCTATATTTTAAAATGCCGATTCGTGAAATTTTATGAATTTAAAAACAGCCGTTGATCATCTTCATAGTCGTTTAGCATATTTCATCAGCCATTTTTTGTTCACTTTTTTTTTTGTATTAATTCCTCCTCTTCCGTCGTAATAAATAATACGAGGATAATACCTTCCTATTATACCTACGTACCTCCCGGTACTTTTTTTTTTTTTTTCACCTTCCTCCCCGACCAGACCAGTTAGCAATTCGACCCGCTATGCCCTTGCGATTTGTTACAGTTTTACCCTCCCCTCCTCTCATACGGCACATGCTCTTTTATTATTATCCATTATTTCTCATATTTTATTAGAATATTATTACTAACTATTATAGTAGAATATTTTACTGTACGAAAAGTCTAGTTGTAGTAAATATATTTTATTATATGTCCCTTTTTTCTTGTTTTTGTTTTATTGCTGCTGCTGCTGTATTAAAATATGTAGCGGTTTTCTTTTTCTTTTTCAGTAGTTTTTTCATCACCAAAGTTTCTATGAATAATAATATATACAAGTATATTTTATTATATTCTAAACAAATACATGAACCTTAACTCTAAAACTACAAGGACAAGTGAGTTCCATTGTCGTCTTCTTAGAATTTATAGTAATAATTTTTAATGTATACTATTGACATAGCAGCTCATTGGAATGTTTAATGTTTTGCCAACGTCATTATTCCACAGTGGATTGATGATACACTACACTCACTACCGTCATACTTAGGTATTATATAAAACTATAATACTGTAGTCTCTCTAGCAAAGCAAAATAAAAAAATACTGGTTTTAATTTATATATGTAGACGACTGACTATAAGAACACAACAGGTCCTAATAATTATGAATGTAAAAAATAAATTGTAACTGTAACTCATACAAATTGTTCGAGTATTCTACGAGGTTTATTACGTATACATTCATTACGAAGACATAATAAGTATTATTGGCAAATAGAGTGATATTAAAAAATATTATTTATAATAGACTAAGAAGCTTAATCCACTTAATTGTGAGAAGAGCGAGCCTTCTTTATTATTTTATTAGACGACTATTAAATATATAATAATAATAATATACGTTGACTCCTCTCCTCTTTTTTTAAAAAAAAAAAATAAACTAATAAAAAAAGTATATTGAATATTACATTTATTATATTATGTATGAAAGGAGAAGAATTTAATTAAGATTTTAAAAAGAAATTGAACAGTTAAATCAAATGATTCAAGCTTATTGTTTAAACATACGCACAGTTTGACTTGAATAGACTTATTTGGCTATAGTTTGTTCAAGGCAGGATGAGCAGCGAAGATGTGAACGTGGTGGAGGTAGGAGACGACGCCTCGTTGGTGTCGTCGCCAACGAGACGGAGGGCACCCCCAGCGATGTTGTCCCCTGGACTGGGCACGCCGGTGAAAAAGTTAGTGGATTACTCTGATGTGTCTTTATCAAAGGCTGAGGGCGCAAGTGGAAAAGCTTTACAGGAAATGATGAAGGCACGGCCACGCCCGGGCGATATAGACGCGTGGTTCAATAGTTTGAAGAATAACGAAGCAGAAAAGGCCATGTTGGAACGGGCACTCGTGTCGTTTGGTTCCATCGAATCGCTTTCCATGGACCAGCAGCACCTAGAAAAAGAAAACAAGAAACTGCGTTTTCGGGAGCAACGGTTTTCTCAGATGCCGTTGTTGCGTCGTCGTCGACTCGATATGTTGCCCCCGGCCCTTATGAAAGTTATGATTGTTGCCCTGCAGAACGAGCTCGCGGCAGCGAACTCAGTGATAGACACGTGCCGCCTTGCCGAGCACCCTCTGGTCGTAGACAAGCTCCCGCCTCCAAACAAAACGTTGATGCAGGACTTGCAGAAACTGCTTGCGTCTGGTGTGGCAGAAACGACGCCTTTTCGGGCGTCAGTAGCAGATCTGAAGGACCGGCAGCGAGATTTGATGCTTGATGCCCTGAGGGAGCAGAATCGCTCGTTGAGGTCTCAAATCATGAGACTCCAAGCATGTTTGCAAGGCATGCCCGGTTCTAGAGGCGCAGTAATGAGTGGTCCAGAGGGAAGCCCTCGGATTGCAAACAATATGCACAACGGGATCGAAAAACAGGGCACACAGTACGCGGCTGGCAGCCCTGAGCGAACCTTGTCCCCGAACGGCTCCCCAAAGCAGCAGCGATTCAAGTTATTGGAAGAGCGCCTGAAGCAGGGCACGGCCGAGATCGCGCGCTTGCAGCAAGAGCTGTTGAAAACCCAAGAAGATCTTCGCAGAAGCGAAGGAACCGTTTTGTCTCAACTCGAAATAGAAGCAAAGATGATAGAAGAGAAGGCAAGGCTGTCTCGTCAGAACTTTCAGCTTGGAACGTTCATCATGCGAGTGTTGGAAGACTCGCATCCTAATTTGGCCGCCCAAATATTGAAAGGCCGGAACCTGAGAGGGTGGTTCACTGTGATGAAAGAGGGGGAGGACTTCGACGAAGAGGCGTGGGCATTAGAACGAGCGGGCTTGCGAATGCACGAAGAAGTCGAAAAGAAGTCTGTCGATGATCGCAGCAGAAGTTCATCAAGGGCGGGCGCAAACTCCGATGCCGGCACGGCGTCTGCGCACAGCGGAAGCAATTCTAGAGAGGCGCTGCTCACTCCAATGCAAGCTGAAGGGAAAACAAGCACCAGCTCTTCTCGGCCCCGTTCAGCGGTTTCTTCAAAACGAGGAAGCAGTCAAAGCCGAAAAAGCACCGGAAGCAAACCGGGATCTTCGCAGCGTCCAAGAACCGCTGGGCGACAAAGACGGCAGAGGGGAACAAGTAGTGGCGATCGGTCAAGGAGAAGTGGCGGAAGCCAAGGCAAGAAGCCTAGACGACCGAAGGAGGCGATTACTCCTTTGCAAATGAGCAAACTGGACCCGTTTGGAAGGAGGCAGTCCCATTCACACAAAGCGTCCATTTCTGCCCGTTCCGACAAAGGCAACACGGCCAAACCAGTGTTCCATCCTGACGATGTCCCGGCATCTGCGCGTCTGTTGCGATTGGGGACTGGGCCAGAGGATGTGAAGACACCGAAAGTTGAGGATGCCCCGAGTCAACGGCAGGATCCAGTCATACCCCCTGATGTTGCAGAAGCAATCACCCCCGTAGTGATGAAGTTTGACAGAGTCTTGCGGCAAATTTTTACCCATTTTGCTCGAACTCAAAGCAAACCGATTGGAAGCAAAAACTTGTTTGCAGAAATTGCTAGGTGGACGAGCAACTTGACACACGCATCCTTCTACAAGGTGTTGAAACACTACAAAGTAGTACCAAAGTTGTGCACGAAGAAAGACGCATTTAACCTCTTAATGGGGACAAACAGAGAGCTTTTGTACGCCGATTTCTTAGCCCGATTAGTTGATATTGCAAACATCAGCATGAAGCGTTTGTACGTTCTGGCAGACGCAAATTCAATCGCATATTTGGAGAAGGCATTTTTAGCGCTGGCTCGCAATTTAAACCTGCTAGTTGCTTACGAAGGCGGTGGTAAAATCGTAAAGGAAGACGAATTCGGAGAAACGACGGAAACCTTTGCTCCGAAAAGGGCGCAGCTGATGAAGGTCCCTCCAGGCGTAAGCATTAGCGCAGCAACGTTTGTTGAGTATGGACAAGCGAAAGACAGAGTTCTAAAATCAATTTTCCCAAAAGAAACGTTGAAAGGTCTCTTAGGGAGCGACAGGTTGTCGGTAGACGGACAGTTGAAGTGGGCCGATGTGAAATCGTACTGGTGGAAAAATTGCAGCAATTCGAGGACGCCCGGCATAATTCATTCAGAAAGCAACACAGAGTTGCCGCCTGAATTCTCCAACCCGGCAACTTCTCCCCCACGAGTTGTGTCGAGCAGCAGACGAAGACGTCAAATCATTGCAGATAAAAGTGCAGTTGCCAATCCTGCCAATCAAGCCAGGGCATTCGAACTCCTTTGTAATTTTATGGTTCAGACGGAAATCGCCGTTGGTGGAGAAGAGGAATAAAGGGTTTAGATTTTATTCATTTGTTTTTTAGTTTGAAAAATTATTTGAAAGTGTACAGGAGTAAAATAAATAAAAAAAACTGATTTTTCGCTGTTTTCAATCTCTTCCTATTTCTATACTATTAATAGCCATTACGGGATGACAGTAGGGATAAACGTGTGAAATTCGACGATATTATTATTACGGCCATTGTATTGTTGCGCCATATTGGATATCAATCGAAGAAGTAAAAGAACAATGAGATAACAGCAATGTAGCACAGGAAAAAAGAAAAAAGAAGAAGAAAAAAACGTGTGGTAGTACTCTTATACAAAAAAATAATTATACTTTAGGAAGATTCGTTGAAGTGTATACCGATCGATTGGATGAATACAAGGTGTCTTTTCTTGTTTTCGTGGGCGAGAAACATAGATTTGGCAGAATGCGATCAAATTTTCCCAACAATACAGTGCCATTGCTACAAATTGCTGGAAGTCTGTCGAACTCATAATATGCCAGAACTAACGGTCGACGAAGACGGCGACTGGAAGCCAATTGATGATGAAGATGAAGTGCCGTACAGGTTCACTACTGAATATGCAAAGTCTTCCCGTGCTCGTTGCAGGGTTTGCAGCGAAGCCATCAAGAAGGATACTGTCCGTGTCGGCGTTCCTGTAAAGTGGGGTGGCGGCACATATGGGTACATTAATTCTTGGAGGCATTTGATTTGCACAAGGCGTGATAATGATGACGAATTGGTTCGAGTAAAGGACGACGTGTGGGGACTTGCAAACTTGAAGCCCTCGGACCAGAAATTACTTCAAGATGAAATAAACAAAACTGGTTTACCAGCACACATCAAGACCATAGACCCCAACGATCCCGACTTTTTGAAGAAGCGACAGGTTCCAGACGGTATCGTTCAGCCAGGCGCAATCAATTTGCGTATGTTAAAGTACCAAATAGAGGGCTTCGGCTGGATGGTCTCATCTGAGCTTTCTGACGCTAGGGGAGGTGTGCTTGCGGATGAAATGGGAATGGGAAAAACGTTGCAAGCAATCGCATTAATAGTTGCAACGGATGCTGAGCGACAAGTTGTCTTATCTGAATATAGTAAGGTAGAGACAGAAGCAGAGGTCACGAAGGATGCTGCAGTTGAAACAGCATTACCTCACACCCCTCTGCGAAAAAAAAGTAAGCGGCGCAAAAAGAAAAAAGTTGACCCTGTTTCGCAGGGCCAAAGTAGTGACGACTGCGAAGATGAGGCATTTACTCCAAAGAGCAGAAAGCGCTTGTACAAGGCAAGCGAAGCACCAACTGAACCGCAGCAGACAGCGCTGCAAACTGAACACCCGCAGCATGCAGCAGCTCTTGCTACAATCCAAATGCCAAAGATTGACGAGAGTGGACCGACCCTTGTGGTGTGCCCTTCATCTGCCATGATGCAATGGAACGAGGAAATAATCCGTTCAGTAAATGGTACCGACTTAAAGGTTTTGATGTACTATCAAAACAGGAAAAACATAAAGAAACGGGATTTGATGAAATATGACGTCATATTGACTACATATGCCGTGTTGGAGTATGAGTACAGGCGGGAGGAAAACAAGCAAAAGGTATCATGCGAATATTGCTCAAAGCTATATTTGCCAAGAAAGCTGATACTTCATCAAAAGTATTTCTGTGGCCCTGATGCCAGGAGAACCAAAAAGCAAAGAAAAACAGAACGTACAAGGAAAGAAGCCATCGAAAAGGCAAAGGTCACATTGAAAATAACAAAGAAAAAAAAGCCCTCTTCCGCGAGGAAAAAAGGGAAAAAGTCTATGCCAACACCATCTGCAATTTACAAGGAGTTGATGTACGACGCAAACAGGGAAGCTGTACCGATGTACAAGTCCTCGAAACCAGTCCATTCTGCTTGCAGCAGTGTCGACGAGGCAGCAAAGGGGGTGCCCAAGGCTTCTCCCAGCAACAGAGCTGTTTCTGTTCAGAAAATCAAAGTGTCCCGTTCAGTTGCCCGATTGCAAGATTCGCTCGCGTCGGGCTCTGGTGACCCAGCACCTTCGACAAATTACGACAGTACGGCATTGTCTCCGCCACGAAAACGTCCCCTTCGCGCTTCTGCGAAAACGTCCCCGTATTTTTCGAAAAGAAAATCTGATGCGGCTAAAGTAAGAAAGGAGCCCACTGCATCACAGAAATTTTATATTGATGACCTGGACGACGACGAGCATAAAGCTAGCAAGGGAAGCCGTACAGTTACAAAGGCTCGCAGCAGTAGCAAGAAAAAATTGAAGGGAAAAAGAAAACCCGCGAAGAAGAAAGTGCAAGCGTCTTCATCTTCCGAAAGCGAATCGAGCGAGGAGTCTTCTTCAGAATCATCGTCGTCGTCTGAGGACGAGGACGACGACCGGTTGGAGCTGACTGATCGTGATGGCGTAAATTTGCGCAAATCTAGTCTGCATCGCGTCTTTTGGAAGCGGATTATACTCGACGAGGCCCACAAAATAAAAGGTCGAACTAACAATACAGCAAAGTCCGTGTATGCCCTTCATGCTTCCTATCGATGGTGTCTTACTGGAACGCCATTGCAAAACCGGGTCAGCGAGCTGTATGCCCTGCTTCGGTTTCTGAAAATTGCTCCCCACTGCTATTACTTTTGCCAAGTCAAGGGATGCCCTTGTATTTCGCTGCACTGGCAGTTCGGACGAGAGTCTAGAAAGTGTACCGGGTGCGGTCATCCTCCCATGCGGCACTTCAGTTACTTTAATAAGTATATAATGAACCCAATAAATCGGTACGGTTACATAGGGGACGGACGCAAGGCCATGATTCGGTTGAAAAAAGAAGTCCTAGACAAAATGATGTTGAGAAGAACGAAGGTAGAAAGGGCGTCGGACATTAAACTGCCGCCGCTTCATGTGAGCGTAGAGAAGTTGACTTTAACGGAATCTGAGATGGACTTCTACGAATGTATTTACAAAAACAGCAGGTCAAAGTTTGACACATTTGTAGAAAAAGGAGTTTTGTTGAACAACTACGCACATATTTTTCAATTGCTGTCTCGATTGAGACAAACGTTAGACCACCCTTACCTGGTGGTGCACGGTAAGTTTCAAGGCAAAACGCAAAATATCCCTTCGAAGTCCAGGGGTATGTCTGACGTATGCGGTATATGTGGCTTCGATATCCAGAATTCCGGTGATTGCGTATTATCAGCATGTCACCATACATTTCACAGGATTTGCCTGAAAGAATATTCCGATGAGCATGCCGAACAGGAGCCCGATGATGGGAGTGGTAAAAAAAAGAATAAGACACCATCAAAAATTTCGGGAAAGAAAAGGAAGCTGCAAAAAAAAAAGAGTCCCTCACAGCCAATACTTTCATGCCCCGTGTGCTTTGTGCCGCTTACGGTACAGCTAGAAGTTCGGGGAGGAATGGACGAAACCGCAGCGCCAGCACCTGGTGGAGCCGACGATCCGTCTGTTTGTATTGTATGCATGGATCGAAAACGCAATGCACTTCTGGTTCCTTGTGGACATATGTACACCTGTGTCGAGTGCACGTCTGCATTTCGGGCGAGAAAAAATGCATGCCCCGTGTGTCGACAAACTATCCGAAAAGTTATTACCGCCACAGGAACTTCCAAGGATCAGTCAAAAACATCGCCATCTAAGCTACTCTTGGGTAAAAAAAGCATTGTTCAACAATTGAATATGGACGAGTTTCAAACGAGCACGAAAGTGGAAGCGCTTCTGAAGCACATATACGCGGGCGCAGAAAAATCCATAGTTTTTTCTCAGTACAATCGTATGATCGATATTGTAGAATGGCGACTTAAAAATGCGGGCGTGAATGTAGTAAAGCTTGTTGGTTCGATGAGCCTGTCCCAGCGCTCTGCAGTATTGAAAGCATTCAAAACGAACCCAGAAGTCAGGGTTATTTTGATGAGTTTACGAGCAGGAGGCGAAGGATTAAATTTGCAAGAAGCTACTCACGTATTCGTTCTCGAACCATGGTGGAACCCTGCGGTAGAAATGCAGGCCATCAGCCGAGCGCACCGCATTGGACAAACAAATCCAGTCCACGCAATTCGGTTCATTACAGAAAACACAGTAGAAGAACGAATGCTGGAACTGCAAGAAAAGAAACAGTTGGTGTTTGAAGGAACGGTCGACTCAAGTGCATTGGCTCTGAGTCAGTTAACTGTGGAGGACTTGCGGTTTTTGTTTCGGTAGGAAAAAAGTTACAACGCTCTCAGTTCACTTTTTATTTCTTGTTTTTTTAAAAATATATTTTTTACTTCGTAATATCATAAAAATAAAAAATTGGCTGTTATTTAAGTATCTCATCATAATTAAAATAAAATTAAAAACAAGAAAATTGGCTGTTGTTTTAATAGTAATTAAAATTAAAGATAAAAGAAGGTGTCAGTTCAAGAACAATATCTCCTCCTATTGCAGATCCTCCCCAAAAACGTATTAATATATGCATATTCCTGTTTTTTCTTCTTTTAAAAATGCCAGCCATTAATACGCGGCAACAAGATCCATAATTATCTTTAACATGTGAATATCTCTGTGTTTCTTCAGATAGAGAGCCAGTTCTGTAACATCAATTTCGCCGCTATCGTCTTCATCAATTTGCCTAAAGTAGTCGAGAATGTTGACCTTGTGGTGGTACAAAGTTTATACAGCTAATGTTCTAACTTTTCCTCATTTTTATGAAATGGTTGACTGTCATTGATTTTGTTCGAACAGCGACATTAAAAAGATGCTTGAGTCAGTCTGCAAAATTACAGCCTTCGCACTCCTGTTGGGGTTTGTGCAACATTCCCATGGCTATTTGCTTTATGTTCAAAATGGTATTGTTCCTTTTAAGACATACTGGATAAATCTTGATCGTGCTGATGATCGTCGGGGCCGAATGGAGAATATGTTGGACCAGTATGGTGTAACAAACCATACTCGAATCAACGCGTTCGACGGCCGCCACTTTAATAGAATGTTCTCGACCAACCACTCCGTGTCTTATGTCAGCGGTCATAACAGCGTCACCTTTCCAAATTCCCGAGGGGCCTGGGTGGATGGAGTCATGCCATCCCCTCAAGAGTGCGCGTGCGCCTTGTCACATTTGAAGGCGATTCAGAGGGCGTACAGGGATGGAAGCGAAATTGCAATCATTTTCGAGGACGACGTAACTTTCGAACATTCAAAGTTCTGGGGCAAAAATGAAACTCTGAAAGATTTGATTGTCGAAGCTGGATCGTTGGAGAAAAATTGGGGCATAATTCAACTTTCATGGATCGGGGTTACCAAGGGGAATGAGTCAAGATATGACAGGATGCAAATGGTTCGTGAGTATGAGAATGGAAAGTTAGTCGCACGAAGAGTCAGAGTACCACAATTGAAGCGAAACGATTGTGGAGGACGCGTATTGTGGGGCGCCATGAGCTATGCAATTCGCCGGGATTATATGAAAACAATTTTGGACGCGTATTGGCCAGGTGGATCTGTGGCAGCCGTGTCCGACAAGCATTTCTCAACTGACGGATTAACATTTAGTTGGATGAGAGCGATCGACGGCAATGCACCCATACATGCAGATTGCTTCATTTACAGCGCCACCAAGGACCTTAGAAAAACCCTGCTAGCAACGCGTCCTTTGTTTTTGTACCCGGAGGATACCGAATCAACAATGACGGACAGGGACGACGAGCAGATCAAGTTTGACCGCAGAGAAGCTCATAGGGAATCTAGAGCCTTCATTATTGAAAATTTTTACGACGTAGACATTCATTTCACCAGGTTGCTCCCAAAACTGTACGTTATAAACACAGGCAACGAGGCAATGCATGTGGAATGGGTCCAAGCCGCTTTAAGCATGTTTGAGATGGGAATGATAAGGGACACTGAAGTTTTGAACGCTGTAGACCCGAATCGGTTCAACAAATCGAGCATAATACAAAATTTGCACTTCACTGCAGTGTTCGATGATATGTTCTTTATATCGTTTCCTAATTTTTTGGACCGGAAAATGTTCACAGACGTAACAACCTACATGAAGGCATTCCGAATATCATATGGCGACGGATTCTCAATGGCACTTGTAGTCAACGACACCCTTCCTGCTAGGACCATTCAATCCATAAAAAATTTCAATTTTCCACTTGCAACAAAACGCTTAGGCGAAAACGAAGATACGAAGTCATGGGCGTTTGGAAACATTATTTTTGAAGGGGGCATTGTAGGCCTTCTCATTAAACGCGAGGCAATTGGGGCACTACTCGATTACAAAAGTTGTAGTCCAGGCGGCGCATTCTCCGCCGGAACTCCCGCAGACGGTTCTTGGATTTTAAGCGGACACTTGGACTTGTCAGGGTTCGAAGGGCATGTAAACATGAATGCAATGGATTTCATTCTGCACAATGTTCTCGCTGCAAATATGGCTGCGAATGACGGCAGTTTGGATGAAAGAAAGTTGCAAATGCAGATCGAAATCCCACAGACACTGGCTTAATCAGAAGAAGACTCGTTTTGTATTCTAATATATTTTTGATAGGGACATATAACACATAGGCATATCATTAGGTATGTTTCCAAAAAGTTTTTTGCACTTGGCCTCATAATAAATTTATTAGTGAATACTTTCTTCTTTCGTGTCTTTCTTCTTTTCTCTTTCTTCGTCGTCGTAGTCAATCATACTGTACATTCTATATAATGTAGAACAATTAAATCTCTCACCGGTCACAACACAGCATCATCATTGCAAGAATTTTGCGATTACTGATGAATTCTTCTTCCTCCCAGCTTATTCACGGGGGGTAAAGTAATAGTTTTTTTAATAATGCTGTTTCTTTGTTATTTACTATTAACAACTGCTGCTGATGATGATGTTTTTTTTGAAATTATTATTTCTTCCTTCATTATTTTTCCTTCCTTCTTTCTTTCCTTTGCTTCTTCTCTTGGGTTCGTCATGGTCGAGTCAAACAAAGACGAGAACATATTATAACGAAGTCCAAAAAATAGTCGCTTCGAAGCAAATTCACAAAAACAACATTATTTTTAAAGCGGAAAAAAGAAAACCAAAGATTTTTTCATCACCCTACGTTACAGTTCTCCTGCAGAACATCAATTACGCGGTTCTCAGAAGCCAGCATCTATCAAGTGCGATGCAAGATGCGGTAACCGTGGTTCACCCACAGCAGAAGTCAGGGATCACGCAAACACGCTTTAAGAAACATGGAAGTAAGGCAGGACTTAACATAGTAATGTCGTATCCAGGGAATTCCAAGCATTCTGACATGTCTGCTTCTGAGCGCCTAAAGAAAAGAACCCAGAGAACGAAGAAAGGAGAAGTGATATTTATCCGCCCAAAACACAGCTTAAAAGCTTGGTTCGACATACGCACAGGTAAAACCGTAAACCAGAGGTTGTACGAAACGCAAGGGTTTTCAAAAACCCTATGCAAACGCTTAATAGACGCGTGCGAGGAAACCGCAGCAAAAAACAAAAGCCGGCAGAAAGATTGTACAGGGTTTCCAAATATATTATGTTTAGACGATGGAGCGGTCAACAGCGAAGGGTGGTGTACTAGAAGACATACGTTTCACCCGACGACAGACCTATCGGTCGACGTGTTGCAAAATGAGAAAGTCAAAGCCGAGGTAAATGCGGAGTTAAAGAAACTAATAGTTCAAGCGTCAATTATTTACAAAACTAGAAAAAATCGCATCACAGTCGACGATGCCTTTGTGGTCAAATACTCTTGCAACGCCTCGGACGGCCAAAAGGAACTCGGCGAACACATGGACGGGAGCGAATTTACGTTCAACATACAACTCAACTCACCGACAGAGTACACAGGCGGAGGCACCCTGCTGGGCGAACCCTTTTCCCCGTGCAATAATAAAGTCCGTTTAGACCAAGGAAGAATGTTGTGCCACGCAGGGCGGCAACGGCATTCTGGGATTCGTATAAAAAGCGGCGTTCGCTACATTTTAGTTGTGTTCTTGAAGGTCAAAGATACACAAATCGCGGAAGGTTGTGGGTGCTGTAACGTCCAATAGAAGAGCGAAGGGGGACCTGCACCACCGGCTGCTCCTCTGCACAGTTGCATTAACACTGCACAAATAATAGCTGTGTCGTTCAAGAAACGAACGGACAAACTAATTCATTCACACCGTACTGCCGTTCTTTTTTCTTATCGTGCTGTAATAAGCCCCTTAGATGTTTATTAATAATAATACGAGAAATCGTTCTTTCCAAATAATAATAATATAATTTTGTGTGAAAGGATAAAGGCAATGCTATTCGATGTTGTATTTTATTATAATTAGTCGTCTACAAAAAGAGAAGGATTTTTTGCATACACACAGCATTGCATTTAAAGTGAAAAAAAAGAAAGAATGGAAATTGACTTACCTCTTCAATTTTAAGGCAAATTAATCATATTCATATTTTTATAATTACTTATAATAATAATAAATATTTCATCCTTAATAACTTGAATCGAAATAGAAAGATGCTCTCCACCCAAACCTTTAAGAACAACGAAGGGAAAAGAAGAAAGCGGACACCACCAAGGACGCGGGAGGATTACTGATTCCCATATTTAAGATAGACTAATTTTAATTGGATAGACAAGTCATCGGGAGAACTAAAACAATTAAGATACTTTACCATAAAAAGGGAAAGAATAGCTAAACGAACGAAAGCCAAGACAGGGATTAACTTGCAATTTCTTATTTAAATTTCAGTATTGCAGTTGCAAAATGTCCTCGTGGGTTGACCAAGTCATTAGCAAGTATAGGGGGTTGGAGAACCCGGAGGAAGCTGTTGAAGGCAGGACTAAATTGTCTGCTGTTGAGTGTTGGGATGGTCCCTGGGCCGATGTGCACTCGTGGTTTATAAACAGCACGGAGCATACAAAACGTATGGAATCAAAGGAGGAAAAAGTTGGCGCTAGCTGTGAAAAGAGTTTAGAAGACAAAGAAGACGACGTTGTTATACACGAGAGTTTTCGTCTTGACGTCTGTTGTGTTTCTGAAATCTGGAACGGCTTGTTTCTTGGAAACCTAGACATTGCGTTGTCGAAGTATTTTTTGGATAATCACAAAATCCGAAACGTTGTCAACTGCACCCCAACCATCGCGTTTTGTTATCCAAAAGATAAAAACTTGAGGGTTGCCATAGATGACTCTGCAGACTCACCGTGGGAAAAAACATTGGTCGAAGTGCTCGAGTACTTGGACAGGTGCTATTGCAGTCAGAAGCCTGTGCTGGTACACTGTCGTATGGGGCAAAGCCGTAGTGTTAGCTATGTTATTGCGTGGGCAATGCTGCGCTTTAATGTAGACTTTCAGAAAATTCTAAAGACATTAGACAAGAAACGGCATGGCATCAACGTCAACATTGGGTTCCGCACAAAGTTAGGTATGATTGCAGAAAGTCTTGGTATGCAGGATATGATTTGTCGTGGCAGTGGCACAAAGAAGAGAAAGTATTTATCCTTGGTTTCTTCCCCCCGCGCGAAACAAATGCGCATGTCAGAAATCGGGAACAGTTTGCGAGCGAAATCATACGTTGGAATCCAGTACGTGAACAGAGGAACTGTTACCAAAGGGAAAATGAACCTAGAAGGGAAGATGGAGAAGATCACGACAAACGCTGACGGGAGTGAGGAAGTTGGAGTGTACAGTTCCACATTAGAATGGGAAACCCTCGTTGCCAACAGCAGAGCGAAAAATTTTAGTAAAAATGCATCTATATGCAGTGTGGATGGAAAGCCTCTTGCAAATGGTATTGTGATAAGCTTTAAAGAGTTTCGCGCATGTATAGACCCATCAGTGTTTATACCAAATGATCTATATGAAGCAGATGAAGTCTTGGTGTGAAGGCAAAATAGGAAAAATTACGCAAGAGCGAGGTATGCCAATGGGATAATTTAATCGTTGTTTTTAAAAAAAAGTTAAAAATATATTTAAAAACAAGAAAATTGGCTGTTATTTAAAATATATTTTTATGCAAAATTTAGAGTTCAGTTCGCAGTACATTAATTTTTTAATTACTTAAATTAGCAGCCAATTTTCTTGAGTTAAAAAATATGTATGCATACCATGTAATTGATTTAAAATGAGAGTCTTAAAGCATACTATTAAAAAAAACTAATAACACAGCCAATTTTCTTGTTTTTAAAATAGTATGTTTTAAGACTCTCAGTGTGCTTTATAATTTGTATATCATATCATCATTAGTTTTTTATAATTTGTTTTTTTTATATGCGTACCATACCATATCATACCATTTATCATTGATAAGTTAATCGCAGGACGATGGCACGCCATCGAACCACCTCTGCCGAACCGCTGATCGAAAATGACACAAACGACCCTCCCCCGACATCCCAACCCACAGATGATAACCCCTTGACCGATTTACAAGACAGACAACGAGCACCTCTAAAACTATTCACCTATGAGTGAGATATCGGATGAGGAAGTTGATTACGGCTCATTTGAAAGCAGTGTTAATCCATCTACTGAATTCAGATCATTAATGGAGTACATCTGAGAATGATTAGTTAAGTTCGCAGTATATGATGGAATGAATGTCTAATTCTAGATTTCAGTTCACGGTACATTAATTTTAATTTACTTAAATAACAGCCAATTTTCTTGTTTTTAAGTTAATCGAAAGTTTACCCACAATTTAATTTTACACAATTAAAATGGCTTAGTTGTTAAAACTGTGTACGCGTGCGTGCGAGATCGACGCACGCAAAGAGCTTTCTTGCTTCAGCAAAAGAGATAGTTTACTCACTTCTGGCCTTTTTCGAATCAGGTTCACCTCCCGCTTTTGCATCCATTTCTCTATACATGGAAATGACCGTTTCAACGTCCCGCTTGCATCCAAGAAAAATAGGCGTGCGACAATGAATTTGATCGGGTGTTTTGTCTAGGATTCGAGTGCGACCGTCCGTGGCGATCCCGCCTGCTTGTTCGCATATGAATGCCATCGGGTTACCCTCATACAGTGTTCTTAGTTTTCCATTCGGGCTCTTGGAATCACCTGGGTACATAAATATTCCTCCGTACAAAAGGGTTCGATGAACGTCTGAAACCATGCTACCTACGTACCTCAAGGAGTACGGTTTTTTTCCCCCAGACTTGCACTGCTCCACAAATTTTGATGTTGCACTGTCCCAGTAACGCCCGTTCCCTTCGTTGACACTGTAGACAGTCTTTGGCTTCTCTGGAATCTTGATGTCCGGGTGGGTCAAAAGAAACTCACCGATAGATGGGTCAAGCGTAAAACCATTCACCCCCTTACCAGTAGTCATGACCATTTGCGTGGAACTTCCATACATGCAGTAGCCAGCGGCGATAAGTTCTTTTCCTGGTCTCAGGACGTCCTTTATGCCAGGGGCGGCGCCTGGGACGCGCCTGTAGATACCAAATATAGTTCCGGTAGAAACATTGCAGTCGATGTTAGACGAACCATCTAATGGATCCGTGCAAACGCAGTAAGTCCCTTGCAACGCATCTTCAATAACGAGCGGGTCCTCAAGTTCTTCCGACACCAGGATGCAGAGCTCTCTGGAGAATCGCAGAGCATTGACGAAAACATCGTTGGACAGCAAGTCCAGCTTCTTGACGTCATCCCCCGTCGAGTTGGTGGAGCCATCAAGCCCCAGCACACCAATAATACCGGCTTTCCTGACAGCTTGTGCAATAGTCTTGCACGCCAGCTGTATCGATGCCATCAATATCGGAAACCCTTGGCCATTTCGTTCGTTGTCCAAGTTCGACAACAGGTGCCTCGTTAGCGTCAGGGGATCTGCAGAAATATCACCCATACTACCTCTAGAATGAAAATATAACAAATATGACTCTTGCGGGTTGCTGAATTTTTCTGCTTGCAATATTTTGAAAAAATAATCAGCGTTTACGATGTTAATGTGGAAATTATTACAGATGGGTGTTGATGGGTTTAATACTTATATCGTTTCGATTTTGTCTATTTTACATTTCCTGATTGTTAAAATGTTATTAAACGATTCTGCGCTCTTCGTTCTTCTTCTTCTCTTTCTGTTTTTTTATTTATTATTATTATGTGTGGCTATGGGGGGGGGGGCGGGGGGGATTCATTCTTATATCGATGATTCTTATTATTTTACTACATTACATAACTACAGTATTGAGGAGGCCTCCTCCTCGTCGTAATTCACTCTTCTTCTTCAAGTTAGAAAACAAAGTCGTCGTAGTTCGTATTGATTGTCGGGATTAAGTACACATACAATACAATACATCTATAAATAAGGAAAAAAAAGTATTAACATCATTTGTGATAGACTTTCTATTTAATATCAATGTTTAAAAGATATCCAGAAAAGAAGAAGTGACAAAATAGATTTACTATCTAAAATCTAAAGAAATACGTATCCTTAATTTACAAATCGAATTGAAATGAAGGAGGAGTGACAGTTGAAGAAAGAGATTATCCTATGAAATTTGTCTTTAATAATACAAATATTGTAATTAAGTAAAAAATCAAATCCAAACGAACAAATTTTTACGAGGAGGAGGAAGGAGGAAGGAGAAGACCATTTTTTCCTCATTCTATATTACTACGGTACTATGTATTTGTCATATTTTTATTTTATTTTGATATAAGAATTATTTAGAATAGCGCAGGCCTTCTCATAGTAGTTAGAACGTGCGTACGTACGTACGTACGTATATATAATGGGACTATGTGATTGAGGACTACTTATTTACATAACAATGTACGAGGACAATATAATACCTACCAACGATATTTTAATAAATTTGACCTGCCCGACGACAGTTATATCTATACGAACGACTATTAAAGAAAAGGCGTTTAACTGATTTTTGGAGTGGTTTCTGTGATATGTCCATATTGTATTGCATGGTGTATCAGTTTAAATATACAAAAAGGAAATGGATCGCTTAACAGTTATAAAATAAAGGAATAAAAAAAAATATATGTGGTCACACAATGAATTAATTGACCACGAAACACACACAACACTCCTTATGTGTAAATATAATTAGCTATAATAAGGGAAAATGATCAGTTTTACAATGAAAATGTACTTATTTAATCATTTTAATATACATTTAAATAGAAATTAGATCAACATCCATTTATTTGTTTTTTTAAAGACCTTAGTATTTAAATTAATTTAAAGAAGCACCTCTCTCTACACAGGTTGTATACGAGTGAATTAAAATTATCTTTTATTTTACAGACGACTGTACGTATTTGTTATGAAAAAGTGTTTAAATGAAGTTGTATGGGTCGAATCAACGATTTTGTATATTAAGGCAGAAAAGTAGTTCTCACGTAAGATAAACGTGCAGGTTCGATCATAGGAAGGGGTTCAGTAGACAGCAGACTATACATAATATATGTTATTTAGAAAATGGAGGAGAGTAATGACCCGATGATACCACCGCCCCCCCCCGGACGCCCTCCTATAGAAAATCTGGAAAAGAAGAATGATTCTAAAGTAGAGATTGAAACTAATTTAAATAAAACAAATAGCCATGCAGAGAAGCCGCCCCCACCTTCTGACCCACCGCCTAAAGAAGTGCTTGTGTCTTCTCCCAGCGCAGTGGAAACGCGAAAGCCTTCGTTGACGATCGAAACTAATGATTCACGCGAAGAAGAACCGCCCGCAATACAGCCGGACAGTTTGGTAGACTCAATCAAAATTACAAAGGAAAGAAAAAAATCAAAGCGTCTAGTGCCATGGACGTTACAGAGATTGACAAGCAGCCCAGTCGCAACAACTCTCCCGAGTTTGCCGTTTACTTCGTTTTCTTTATTTTTATTGGTGCCAATTTTATGTTGAAGATATTTGTAGGGATCATTGTAGGGACTTTCAGAAAGTTCAGCCCCCCCGCTTTTTCCAAAAATTGAAAAAAATTAATCTCAAACGATTCATCTTTTGCCGAATATTGCTCAAACCTGCCGGCTAAACCTTTCAAATACCGTTTCATGGTCGATTTGATGATCCTTGCATATCCCTGTGCATCTTTGGGAGGATCCCTGACGTCTTCTGCTGTCTCTTCCAAAGCATCAACATGAGTCGTGTCAACACTAATTTTTCGAAGACGAATCACGTAGATGAGCATCCTGAATGATTCCTCAATATCGGCATTTATCGAGCATATGAATAATATAACGCATATGGTCGTCAGAATGGATTCTGTTTGTTCTACTGGGCATTCGTAGCCTTCCTCAGCATCGATCTTTGCAATGAAGTATATTAGCGTAAACTGAAATATATGCGAAAATAGTAAAACAATGTTGTGATTAATCTTTTCACACACATTGTCTGGTGCTAACATGGGCCCCAACAGCGTTGATGAATAGAGCGATTCTGGAAGTTTAGTGGAAACTTTTAAGAAGCCCGTGATAGAATTATCGCCAGCATCTGCTCCATTAGCGCTTGGGTCTTCAATCCGTTCCGGTTCATTTGAAAGTCGCTGAAAATTCAGTTTGCCGGAGGATATTGCCGAATGCCGGGCAGCCTTTTGTTTTGATTGCATTTTCTTTTTGTCAGAATGCACTGTTATCATGCAGAGCATGGATTGAGAGTAACGTCGTTTGTGAATAGCAATTCTCTCTATTTTTCTTCGGACATTCATAGCTAATCGTCTAACTACATCAAGTTTAGCTTTTTACTGATAGTAGTATTTTTTATTATTATATTAAATAATTATTATAAGTGAAACGACTACCTAGGAGCTAGGAGGGGAAGGCGTTGTGGTATTGTACTTTTTGCAGTTAGTGCCCACCAGGAGGGGGGCAGCGTTTGTGTGAAAATTCACGAAAAAATAGATATTATGTATTTATATCGTAGTGATAATTTAAATAGGGTTTTTATCAATCACTAATTCAAGCTCGTTCTCTTGCCATTTTTATTCGTGTAATTGTTGCATTTCTTCTCAGTGCTATATTATTTCGCTCTCCAAATATTTTGTAATAATAATCGCCTTGCTATGTTCATGGTGGTCACTGAATATTTTGTCGTAAAAAAATGTGGCGGCTCACTCGCTCTCAAAATATTTTGTGCTATGTTCATGGTGGTCTCTGAATATTTTGTCGTAAAAAAAATGTGGCGGCTCAAAGAATGGTTTTTAGTAGTACAACTGCTTCCTGTTTTAAAGTGTTTTCTTCGTTTTTGGAGGAAATGAATGGTTATCGAATCGTTTCAATGGTACGTATTGTCTACTAATAATCGCATTGCTCTTTACGACAAAATATTCAGAGACCACCATGAACGTAGCACAAAATATTTTGAGAGCGAGTGAGCCGCCACATTTTTTCACGACAAAATATTCAGTGACCACCATGAACATAGCAAGGCGAGTATTATTACAAAATATTTTGAGAGCGAGTGAAACGATTCGATAACCAATCATTTCATCCAAAAAAGAAGAAAACAATTTAAAACAGGAAGCAGTTGTACTACTAAACACCATTGAGCCGCCACATTTTTTTTACGACAAAATATTCAGTGACCACCATGAACATAGCAAGGCAATAAAAAACCGAAATTACTACAGGAGGGAGGAAGCAGTCCTAGGCACCACCATTGAGCCGCCACAATTTAAAAAAAAATACACCATACCGCTCGGTTGTGATGGTTTGGCTACTTACAAAAGTGATTTCAACGGGAAAGTTGAAATAAACAGAGCGAAACCTTCGTCTGTAAACCTCAAACTAGACATAATTTACAACTGTAACCCAAAACTACAATTCTATACTTAAAAAATGCCGACTGTAATCGTACAAAAAGAAGTCGTAGACCCCAAGGATGTAGGGACAGCAGAGAAACCGAAACCCAAGAAGAAGCCGTCTATATTCCAAAAGGAGCCACACAAAATGACTAAAGGAGAAAAATTTTCAAGGGCAATTAACGTACGTTTAACAAACTACACCCATTCGACCCAAATGGCCGGCTTCATTGCATTTGCTACCTTTGTTGGCTTTGTGGGACTTTTACTATCTATGTCACTGAACTGTCCTGTGGAAAGGACGGAGGACTCAAAGACGGTTTACAACACAGGGATAAAGGATATGCAGCGTGAGTTTGTCAATAAAATCATAAATCCCGATAACATGGATGAACTCAAGGCAGCAGGTGTTTCAAGAAAAGCGACGATATGTATGCACAGAGCAGGTATATATAAACTTGGCAGCCATGGGACGTTTAACTCACCCCAAGCCCCGGCAACGTATGTCGCAGCCAATCCCCTCCAACCATACCCGAATGGTTATGTTGAACTCGAACCATGCCAGCTTCCAGGTGATGCGGGCTTCAAAGCTGACGGCTGGGAAGTTACATGGTGCCCTGGTAAGGAAAAGATGTTCAATGATCCATCTGCTCCAATGTGCACGCTCGATGATAGTGATATGAAATCATTTACAACTCATGTGACATACACAATCACAACAGAAAAAACAGTCTGTCCTAGTCCAGCCTCTATACTTGGGTCCGGTCTGGCATACATTTCGTACATTGAAATGTTTGCAACTGTGTTAGTCGGGGTCATTCTGATTAAGACAGGCTTTGCGAAACCTTTGAACGACCGTGCGACTTTATCTGGACTGCTGAAAAGTGCAAACAGCGACACGTCGAAGGTGGAAGATGCAATTGATACATTGCGTCACGATGTTGATGATATGCAACTTGCTCAAAACGACTTGGACGACAAGCAATCACAACAAATCGCGAAGTTGGAAGAGCAGGTCGCCCTTCTTCTGAAAAAGAGTGGAGACCAGGAAACAGAGTAGACTACCCGTTCTCTGTCCGTCAAACGCTCCTGTTGCCAGGCCATGATACGATCTATATCTTGATTGAGACACGCTTGTGTGTTGACCTTTTCACCACGCATTTTTTATTTATTAAAATGATAAATTTTAAATATAATGTGATGATTTGTTTGTTTTCTAGCTGTTGTGCTGTTGTGGTGGGTTGTTGTACATTATACTATAGTCTATCGATTAAAGCAACAACAGCCGTTTCTCTTCTTCTTCTTCTTCTTCTTCTTCTTCTTCTTCTTCTTCTTCTTCTTCTTCTTCTTCTTCTCTCCTTCTTCTCTCTTATTAAATATTGAATTACTGTAGACTTAATAATATAGATACAGCATTAAACCAGTCGGTTAAAAAATGGTAAAAAAAAAATGAAATTTTATCGACACCACACCCCCCCCCTTGGCACTAATAATCGTACAATCCCTCTACAATACCGGTACGTACGTACCTATAATAATAGCTACATACAGTGCAATATATAGTAGTATTTCCTACTGGCCTTGATTAATATAAAACGGAAAAAAGGACAACCGGCATCGGTCGAAAGCGCTGGAAATCAAAGCAAACCAAAATTAATGGAAATAGAGATAAAAGAATCGTTTTTATATACATATAGTTTGCCATGTCGGAGTCTTACTCTCCTAATAATTCTAAATTAAGCGAACCGTCCCTTACCCTCCGCAAGTCAGCTCTGGGGAGCGGCTATGACGATGAGATATTTAGTAAAGTGAGCTCTTTCTTCTTTGGGAACTCCAAATTCCAAGAAAAGATAAACAAGTTTGCAGAAAAGCATGCTTTTGATTATGATCCGCATGTTCAAGAATTTAATTTGACCATGAGTGCTTTGCATGAAACATTTATAACACTGATAGAGGAGCAAATCGATTCCTTTTTGGCATCACACGGGTGGTACCAAGAGCAGTTTGTGCTCGCTTCACGTAGAGCATTTTTAAATCATGAAAATGGACCAAACAGTATTTTTATAAAATGTTTTCTGAATGCGCATGAATTCGACGTCTTCATTGAGATGCTGTCCATGAAAAGAAAACAAATGCAAGAAGCAGAACACGAAAAGCAACGGCGTCGATTTGACAGTAATGCTAGTAATGAAGGCAGTCTCATTGGAGGCAACTCACCAGTAAAGAGGGGAGAGTACCCAACCCGCAAGCACAAGCATAAAAAGAAATCTTCCCCGGCTAGAAAACACAGAAATATGCACACCACCGTTTAGAAGAACACTAAAATAAAACATTCCATAAGAGATACTTCGTAATATAAAATTTTGCATACACTATGCCATATAATTTGTTTTTTATTTAAAATTATTTTGTAAGATCTTACGTTCGCAGGTCTTTTCGCATAAATTTAGGTGTGCTGAACGTTTTTCTCCCTTCTCTTCTTTTTTGAGGTCCCCAGAACAACATACCCAACGTAAACAATTACTACCATGCACATCGCTAGCAACGAAATACGGTCTAATCGTTTCGTTGCACGATACTTGAAAATGCTCTTAGTTTGCCCAAACGTGCACGGGCAGAATCGTTTCGAATCTCGATTTTTCGGGGAGGAATGACATAAACTATCGACGGCCTTTGTGTTGACGTTTTCTTTGCTCAATATTATTTCCCCTGCCCCGTTGACTAGTGGGTAAGCGGTCCCATGTTCGTACGTGCAGTCATGGACGCTGTCGTCTGCAAAAAATGCTTTATCGACCAACGAACATTTGTTTATCGCTTTAAACGATGTTCCATCGCAAGTTGAAAGTTCGTCTTTCAGAACTACTGGGCAAGAGCTGGAGCACGACTTGCCAAAAATTCCTGGCACTAAAACAATAGACTTTCCCCCAGACCTCCCTATTTTGTGGTATCGGACCGTTTGACAGGGCGAAAACGCGTGTTCAAGGCAAATCTTGTCGTCGAACACATCATCGATGTAAAGGCCCGAATGTTTTCCAGAAAGGGCCCCATCACCACACGTCCGAAAAAGTTTTCTCTGATGTTTACTTCGCCATTTCATATTGTACTCATTTGTGCCGACCCAAACAATGCTTCGGGATGTTGTGTGCTGGAGAAGGTTTGAGTGATAGACGTAGACCCTTCGTTTCTTTTCAATCTGCGTATGATAAAACGTAGACACGTGCCAGTCGATGGCAAACTGACCATTTGCGATCTTTTTCAAGTGCCATTCCATAAGGCGCGTTTCTAAATATCGAACCAATTGTTCCATGTCTTGGCACTTGACCAAAATCCCTGACAACCCAAAGCCTACTCGAATTAAACTCCAGAATCTCCAGTTTTCGTGTGCCCATTTATTTATTTTTGGAAACTCATTGACAAGCGCGTCCGGACAAATCTGGAAATCATCTTCTATTATCAAAAACATTGGGTTTCCGAAGCACTCGTATTCTGCAAAATGCTTTAAAATTTCAACAACGTCATGGTATTGTCTGAATTGGTTAACCCGTGCCTGTGGCAGCATCTTTGTCCTGATACCAGCAGCGGGGATCTTTGGCATATCCCGTCGTCTGATGGTTCCGCCCCCCGGTACAGAAATGGTATGGTTGTCTATGTCAACAGTGTACCTGTAGCTGGACGAGTAGAGTATGGGGTCCTTAAATGAACCTGCTCGACCGGCAATGCCATATGCTAAACGTGGAGGCAATCTATTGTACTCTGGGGCCTTTACATCCCCCCATTCTGTCGAATCCACTTTAGGAACAAGGGCGGATGCAACGTACAACCCTGGATCAGGGTGAGCTGCATCTTGTAAGTGAACGCTTCGCAAAACTTTTGGCGTCGCCTCGGTCAAAAGATAGCTATACCGCACTATGTCTCTATAATGAATTTTTACCCACAGCAAAATTCCCAAGAAGATGAAAAAATAAAACTTGTCAAACTTTCGACAGTGCGGTCGACGCTCCTTTCCATTACTATTTCTCCTCTTCTTTTTCATCTCTAGACCTCACCCCAAATAAAAGCCGTCTATCTCAGAGCGCGAACGGAGCGCTGGACACAATAGCAAGGGAAGAGAAACGAACGCCCCCCTGCAGATTCCCACTTTAAAATATGCAGCAGATTGGTTGATGATGGTCACATATTGCTGAATGGATACCTACTGGATCT
Source organism: Stramenopiles sp. TOSAG23-3 (assembly GCA_900128585.1). Lineage (NCBI taxonomy): Eukaryota > Stramenopiles sp. TOSAG23-3. The sequence goes on along the minus strand of LT642164.1, from coordinate 19,240 downwards.
ACAAATAAGAATATTAACATTGCACTTTCATTGAAACAATGCATGTCATTTTTGTAGGGGATAGATTTAATAAATTGTTGCATTACCTACTACCAATATAACGACTACAATTTTATATTATAGTGCGCGTACAACAATACTAAATATATATAAGTGATGTGAATAATTGAGCAGAGAACGAACAACCCTAATTATAAGACTGAGCTTCAAGTTAAATATAAATAAACTGAGAGCGGCGGCGGTGTAATAAACTTTTTCCAAAACGAAAACTGAACCACCACCGTATTGGGGGAAACCGAAAATCATGGCATATCCAGTAAAACTATCCACATAAAATTTGCCTACACAAGCAAAAAAAAAGTATACATTGAGATAGATACATCAGCAGCGCATTGCTTTTATATGTGTGCGTAAATAATACTCGTATATGAAAATTAGTTTAAAATGCCCCCCCCCCCCCCCCCACGTTTACTTCGCCACCAGTCTGATTTAAAAAATAAAGCTCCGATGAAAAACGAGATCGCTCTGTAGATTACGAAAGTAACTCGGTGGACATAATTGCGCTTAAAAACCGGAAAAGCTCTGGCGCCGGTTCCCATTATTTCGCGTTTCCTCTGCCTGTATTTCGTCCTGTGCCTGGGTGACACGAAGCACTTCACGCTTACTAGATTCGACAAGTTGCCCTCCCACAAAAATTTCATCGAGGATATAATAGGCTTTGTGAAAGTTAAATATAATGTCTAACTCGCAAACGTTTCCAAAGTATCGATCAAGGACTTCCACATATAGATGGATCTTTTCCAGCATCAACAGCTCGTTGTCCGTCTCATCTATGCAGGCGATGAAGTATAAACTTGCGTAACGTTTGTACACTATTTTCATGCCTTTGTAGTCAATAAAGTTACACTGTTTTGACGGCCGTGCTAATACTAACGTTGTCACTTCCCGGACGGTGCGCACTTGCTCTTTTTTGGGAAGTTCACGGTACCATTTGGTAAGCCGCACTTTCCCTTGCCGACTCACCAATATCATAAATCGCATCTGTAAACGAAAAACAGCAAAAGGGGTGTTAGTTTCGAAAGAAGCACAGAGGAGAAGCATAGAGGCTACCGGGGAGAACTTACCATCTTTACTGAAAGCAGAGCGCCAAAGAAGCAACGCGACAACAATGAACAAACAGGTGTTTCCTAAACTTTTAATGCAAAGTTAGTCTTCCGTCAAAGGATAAAATTTATCTTTCAACTTCGTCTCACTACAAATGGGTGCATAAAATCCAAGCTATACCTCGACAGATACAGTTCTCGAACAGTGAATGGTCCATGGTCTTTTAATATGATAAAATAGAAACGGGCGTTGGCTGGTAGGTAGTCGTGTTTGTTTATTATAAATACATTTAAAAAAAATAAATAATAATTTAATAAAAAAAAAATAAAGAAAAGAAGAAGGAGAAGAGAGAAAGGAAAAGAAGATCACTTCTTCGTTCGAGATACCGTACGATGATGATGATGTTATTATATGATCACAACGACGATGATGTTAATTGATGTTTATTATTACTAAAGACTATGACTACTCGTAGTTAAAAAGTTATAATGATTAAAAAACTGATCACACCAGAATGCTGTACTGTTCTCTTATTATGTTATATTTCTATTGCTACGTATAGTTATTTTCCAATTCGTTTTTTGGACAATAGCTATATCTTCATTCTCTGGACTGACTCTGGAAAGAAACAAAGAAAGAAAGAAAGAAAGAAAGGAAGAAAGAAAGAAAGAAAGAAAGAAAGGAAGAAAGAAAGAAAGAAAGAAAGGAAGAAAGAAAGAAAGAAAGAAAGAAACAAAGAAAGAAAGAAACAAAGAAAGAAACAAAGAAAGAAACAAAGAAAGAAACAAAGAAAGAAACAAAGAAACAAAGAAACAAAGAAACAAAGAAAGAAAGAAACAAAGAAACAAAGAAACAAAGAAAGAAGAATGGAGGAGGAGGAGTAAAATGTATTCTTCAATTAAATTAAGTACTTGAAAAACAGTTGATTACGAAGTGTAGCTATTCTTTTAAAAAATAACAAACAAACGAGTATTAAAAAATGAACAAAATTTAAAAAAAAGATAAAAAAATATTGAATAGGAGAAGAAGGAGGTAGACACTATTAATTTAATATATATATATATAATAGACTAATACTTTATCTCTTTCCCTTTTCTATATTTTAATTTAAAATAAACTTCTTAAAAACTAACCACCAAACCTCCTTTGTGTGTTCTTTGTCACTTCGAACTTCTAATACATTGGCTTCTGTACCGTATACTACGAGGTCGTAGCTAATGTTGTAATGTTGTTGGATAATTTTAGAGATGAGTGGTGGGGAAATGCGAATATCGAAGCCATATCAGAGGAAGTGAAAGGGTGTAGAATATTTATATCAAATATTAATGTATTAGAATACAATTATTATGTACTACAAAGAACAATAAATACTTTACAATACTTGTATTATTAATATGTAAGATGAATAAATTATATAAGTTTACTATTGATATATTTTATATAATTAGATAGACAAAATATTATAAAAGTATAATATCAGAGATATTCTTCTTCTGGTACTCTTCAAAGAGCCTACTCGCTGCTCGCTCAAGTGTTGTCGTCTTTCTTTCTTTCTTCTTCTTCCATTTTTTAATTATTATTTTATTATATATTATTTATTATTATTAGACGACTATTCTTCTTCTTTTTTTGAAACAAACTACAAAATGAATACTAGTTCTATAAATAATTGTGTAGAAATACATGACGCACCCATTTCCCTGAAAGAGCAAGACGACGGAATTCAGTAGTTATTAGCCGAAGAAAAACATATTAGTCTTGTTTGCTTAAGAAACAATCAATTCGACCTCCAACTTTTGGTTTGTTGGCACTACGAACAGGTGAACATGCTACGACTACAACGTGCAGGCCATATTGGCCGGTCCGCCCGTAGTTTAATAGCTAGGAACTTTAGGAACGTTAGGGGAAGGCAAGGGCGTGGGCATGCGAACTGCTTGACCACGAGCTCCACGACAAGGGGGGTGATATCCATGAACAGTGGCGTACTGGACTTCCGGGCTGCTCCCCTGAATGTTTTACAAAACACGCAAGCCAAGCATTTCTCGGCAGTCCCGCAGGAAGAGGAGGAGTCCCGGGAGTGGACGCCGGAGTCCCGCAGAACGGGCGCGCTAGCTTTGAAGGTAGGAATGGTCCCTGTGTGGGACAAGTGGGGCGTTAGGCACCCTTGCACGGTCCTGTGGATGGACAACTGCAAAGTCACCCAAGTGAAGACGGCCAGCAAGGAAGGATATTTTGGGATTCAAGTCGGTATCGGCTACAAGAAGGATAAACATACAACGGTGCCGATGAAGGGCCATTTTGAGAAAGCGGGCGTGTCGCCGCGCCGAAAGGTGTCGGAGTTTAGGGTGACGGAGGACGCCCTGCTGCCCATAGGAACGCCGATCACTGCCCGACATTTTGGCGTTGGGCAGTTTGTAGACGTGTGTGGGACTAGTATAGGCAAAGGGTTTCAGGGCGTAATGAAGCGCCACGGTTTTAAAGGGCAACCGGCAACGCATGGTGTGTCGAAAACGCACCGCCAGGGTGGTTCGACTGGCCAGAGCCAGGACCCTGGTCGCGTGTTTAAGAACAAGAAAATGCCGGGGAGAATGGGTGGGAAGCGGATCACCCAGCCGGGCTTGCAGATTCATAAAATTGACCCGGAAAAGAACTTAATTTACGTCCGTGGTGCCGTCCCAGGACACAAAGGCAACTACGTGAGGATCACCGACACCAAAAAACAATGGGGAAAGTGGAAGCACAGCGAAGCGCCGGCATTCCCCACCTATTTCCCAGGGGAAGACGACACATTAGAACCAATTTTCATCGAACCGCCTGCCAGAGACCCACTGGACCTGTCATTGCATCAAAAGCCATGGTAAGTTAGAGCATGATGTACATTTTTACGAATATATATGATATTTCGAAAAATCTTAATTTTTTACTTGCTTGTGTTATTTTCCCTTTTTTAAAATTTCGTTTTCAAGAAAGAAGTCTTCATAAAAATGCCTGTCAAATAAAACGAAAAAACAACATGTCTTTTTGTTTGTGGAATGAAGAAAAAAAAGTTTGTTCAACCACCAGAATAAAAATATTCTCCTATGATAGTATACGACATTCCAAAACAATAAGTAGACAACGAGTGAATTTATCTTCTTCTTTGTCTTCTTCTTTTCTATCTTTTTTCCCCCATTTTCTCTTTTTCCTCGCTATGATGATGATGTTCAATAATAATAAAATAAAATAAAAATGAAGAATAAAATAAAAATCTCGAAGAAGTAGTCGTCCTTTTTAAATTGTTTTTTATATTATTATTATTATTTAACATCATTACACCATCATCCAAATAATATAATAATCACCACCACCACCACCAACCGACGTGACGACCCACAAAAAAACAAACAAAAACTTCTCAACCAACCATTCGATATGTTTGAATGTGAGGGCAATCATTAAATCGCGTATATATATATGATACGGGTTTATGAACACACACACACAAAAAAACCGAAGGTTTACACTCCTATCTGCGCATTTAGAAGGAAGAGGATACGCCCCCCTACAGAAGTTTGAAAATGAGCAAACGGGCGCGCGAGTCATCCTGCCCTGACTCTCCTGGCACTGTTGCTCGGCGCGAGCGCAGGAAAAGCAGGCCGTCCAGATTTGACATTGGCCCAAATGGGGAGCGTGCCGAAAAAATTTCAAACTATAAACCATCGTTTGCTTCTATGTACGGTGGGCAATCTTCAGGAAATAGAGGTATGTGCTCGAGAGTGAGCACGGGAAAAAAGTCCTCGTCGCGACGAGTATACATCGGCGGCAAAGGCCTCGCGGCTCCACTAGAGCAGGAAGAAATAGAAAACTTCCTCAGGCGAACTTTTCAGCGAACGTTGGCGAAAATAGACATACCAATGAAGAACGAACCAATAGTTGGCATTAAAATGAACCCCGAAAAGGAGTATTGTTTCGTCGAGTTCAAGACCGACCAGTTAGCTACTATATGTATAATGATGAGTGGGGTGGTCTTCCGGGAGGAGCACGTGAGAATAAATCGACCTAGTGACTATACGGAGGGCCAGGGTGATTTTCCGGGGACCTCTGTCCCAGGGGTGGTTCTGGCAGTGGAAGGAATACCGGGACTTGACCCTTCGATTCCTGTGGGTCCTACCAGTTCCGCAGGTATTTCAGGAATAGTTGAGCAGTCTCCGAACAAAGTCTTCGTCGGTGGCCTGCCGTACAATGTTTTGGAGCCGCAACTCATTGAGCTCTTGCAAGCGTTCGGCCCCCTTAAATCTTTAAAGTTAATAAAGGAGCCGGGGGTGAAGGATGCCAGCAAAGGGTACGCATTTTGTGAGTGGAAGGACCCCAATGTGACCAAAATAGCAGTAGAGGGGTTGGATGGCCTTGAAATTCAAGGGAAGACCATCACGTTGCGTCTTTCCGACGGCGCGAACTCCTCCCCGAATCGCCCCAATGGTGCTGTCCCCCAGGAGCCCATGCACGCACAAGACAATGCAGGGAACCTGAACGTTGCGGCAGCCCTGGCGGCAGCAGGCGTGCCGATGAACGCAGGCCATTCCGTGCCAAGCCATGAGACGGATAAAACATCTTCAGTATCGAGCAAGACCCAAGAGACCGGTACTGAAAGTCGGGTTTTGATGCTGCTGAACATGGTTACCAAAGAGGAACTTCACGACGATGAAGAGTACGAGGACATTGTGGAAGATATCAAGGGGGAATGCGAAAAACACGGGACACTGTTGAAAATCAAAATGCCACGGTCTGGCCCCCACTTGTGCAAAACATTCTTGGAATACAAAACCGTGGAGATGAGCCGCACAGCAAAAGAAGCGCTGCACGGAAGGGAGTTTGGGGATTTCATCGTTGTGGCGACGTTCATCAGCGTAGACGAGTATCTGTCCGTTTGATATTTTTGATAAAACTAGAGTTTCTCATTAAAAAAAAATCTAAACTTAATCAAAATAAAACCAATTATTGTTTTAAAAAAAAATATATTAATTTAATAGAAATATAGAAATAAACTCATGTGTTATGATGTTAGATGATTAACTGGAAATATTTTATAACCCTACTATATTAATTTGTTTTTTTTTATAACCCTTTTAATAACTTTTTTCCCTTTGTTAAACAGGGGTGTCCCATGCAAATGCAGGGTAATACGTGTACAGGTCTTTCTTGTCTTCAAATGCTTTGTGTGAAGTTCTTTTGTTCGAGTTTACGTGGTAAATTGCCCCCAGCGAAAATAGAAGTTCTGCTAGGCGCACAGCCTCTTTCCTACAATCTACCCCTTCCTCGTGCGCCCAGAGCAGATAGTCGACAAGTTTTTTCCCCGACACGCATTTACCGTAGGCACGGAAGCCGCACCGCCTATGGATAAATAATTTTGGAACGTGTGAAAGTCGTCGGACCAAATCCTTCAGCCTTTGAAGCTCCTCGGGAGTTAATTTGTTTGCCACTAATTCAAAAGTCGAGACTTTTTCGACAAAACCATCTCCTGTTTTGTAGCTATTGCGTTTCGTCTGGGCTTTCTTTTTTTCTATTTGACACTTACTGCTATCAATTCCCGACTGCAACTTGGAGAGAAAATCGTGGTAGTCGATTTGACCATCTGTTCGGTACTCACTCATCCCTTTCGCGAGCTGACGAATAGCGTCCTCGGGAAGCTTTACTTTATTTTCAACTTGAAACAGCGTAACAAGGGCTTTCACAAAATTGTCAACGTTAACCAAGCCAGTGCGATCCTCGTCGTACGTTTGAAAACAGTGAATCAGCACAGATTTGTGGTCATACAGCATACGCAGAAGTTGGTTTTTGATGCGATCTTCCCAATCTTTAGTGACTACATTCTCAGAGGATTGCGGCACTGAAAAACGTGCGACAAATTCATTAAATTCAATAAACCCGTCGCCGTCTAAATCTAGGGCACGTATGATCTCTTCTATTTGGGACGACCCCAAGTGCAGATCGGGCAATTGTTGGGAAAGTACGTGTTCTAACTCCTCCGACGATATTTTTCCATCGTGGTTTTCGTCAAAGCGCTTGAACACTTCTTTCAAATCATCGTTTGTGGAGTGTATCTGATCGTAAATTATGTTTATTGTGGACTCAATAAAATCGTGGGAATCGTGAAATGAAACACTGTATCGTTCTAAAAAATCCCTGTACTTCACAGGCGACTCTGGGGTATCGCGGGTCACGAGCATTGGGCAAATTTTTGCCCACGGCATTTCCACATCCAGCACCCCCCCCATTACTTTGCCCCATTGATTAACGGAGACCGTCCCTGTTTTGCCAGAATCTTCAAGAACGAAGGCGTGCTCCAATTCTTCATGGTGCCGTAAGATGTAGTCAACCAACTTCTTCTTCAAATTATGGAGTTTATGTTTCTTTTCTTCCTCCTCGCTTTCAGAAACCTCTTCCATGCAATCTTCTCCTACCTTGTCATCATCGTCCTGTTCGTGGTGTAAGGCATCCTGAGCCGCCATGGTCATCCCGACTTCCAAAGGCAACACAGGTGCAGTATAGGAGTAAATCTCATTCGGTTTCGATGACCAATGATCCCCAGAAAATATCATAATAGCCCCCTTGTTACCACAGCCGCCACAGTAGTTGCTCGCGCTGAACACCGTGTATACCAAATCGTCGTGCGTCACATCGTATCCATCATCCACAACTTCATGACTTCGAACGATAGATTTTAAATTATTGTTGTCCAAAAACGTTTTTGTGGAGCCTTTTCCAAACACGACACCACACCCTCGCGGAGACAAGATAGTCCCATGCGGTACATGGCCGGGGTCACTCCATAGCAGGTCCTGCATAATCATATCCTGCTCAAAGCGTGGGTTATCAGGGATTTCGCAACATCTGTCAAACTCGCAGATGTCCTTCAATGTGACCCTTGAAACCCTAGTTAGGCCACCGTGTACTACGAAGACTTCGTTGTTCAGAACGCAGGCAAGTGGCAGCAAATTGAAACAGACCTGGAACATGTGAAAAATCTTCTCGCCATGATACTTTTCCAGAACCTCATCGTAGAAGCCGTAGCAAATGTTATACTTTTCGCTTTCATGGTTTCCCCTATTCAAATATACATACTTTGGGTGCATTATCTTCAGCGCCGCGAGCAGAACAAACACTTCACAGCCAAAGTAACCCCTGTCCACAAAGTCCCCATTCCACAAATACATATTAGTTTTAGAAGGCAGCCCTTGGCGTTTCAAGATGTGAATCACGTCACTGATTTGACCGTGAGTGTCCCCAACTACCGTGATTTTGCTGCCTCGGGGCACCTTTATTTTATTTACGTTCTTCTCGTGCTTTAATAATTCTCTCAATTTGTTCAGTGTCGCTCCCACCAAGTTCTCGCTTAGGGTTTCCCCCGAAAGTATTTTCTTGATAAGACTTTCAATGTGCTCTGCCTTCAGTTTCATGCTGCCGGGAAAAATACCATCGACCGTCAGCTTCTCTTGTTGAAAAAGGCTCAGAAGCAACGAACTGGAACGGCCCCGGGCTAACCCTTTTCTACCAGTAATGGAATCCACAGCTCTCATAAGTTTAGACTGTTTAATGACATGGTTTTCGTCGAACGTATCGATGCTGGACCACGCCTGAAAGTGCTCCGATTTTTTCTTTTCTTTCGCCGGTGTGCTTGTCCGTGGGGGAGGAGGCGGCGGCGCGCCCTTCGCCACACCGTTCGACGTCGCAGCCTGCCGACGAAGTTGCCTGCCCGATGCCAACGCGGACATTTAAAATCAAACCAATTGAAGAGTGCAAAGTGTTGCCAACGGAAGAGCCTATTGGTCAAATGATAAAAATGTAACAACGGATAATACGCAATGCGAAAAGAGAAACCTAATGTTTTTTCATTCTGTTAAAAGATATAGGTATGTAAATTACTATTCCACCCCTCTCATCGATTTAAAACATCTTCCTTGTTGAGTATTAAATCTGAAATGGTGGAAGAATGGTGGTGATGATGACGACTATAATATCATCATCACAACAACTAACAAGAAGAAAGAAAAAAAAGAAAGAAGAGACAACACTGTTGTTGTCTGTTGTCTAAATTAATATTTATAGATCTTACGTATACGTAGTTAGAAGACTAGTAGGACTAATAATAATAAGTTCTATCTAAAATCTGAAGAATGAGCTCACTCTTATTTGCACTTATTATATAATGTCACTGTACTTTTGGAGATGATCGATGAGAGATAATATTTTATAAATATAATTTAATGTTTTACGATGATGAGTTTGAGATCTAATTCCACGAAGCTATTATACTAGACGACTATATAACTACGATGATTTACCGTATTTAGTCTACTGCCTATATAGACTCATAGACTCCATTTTAGTATAAGTACGTAACACTACTACTACTATAAAAACGAGGACGACTACAATGCTGTGTCAATTTTAATTTTGTAAAATTTTTGTACTTCTGTATTTTTTATGTCACTTTTGATATATTTTATAAAATTAGTGTATTTACTCTAGTTCACTTATGTTATTCAACTTATGACCTATTCTTTAAATTCTTTGACTTCAAAGAAAGTTCTTCATCACGGGAATTATAACAAGGAGGGAGAGGGGAGAGAGGAGAGAGGAGGAGTTGGGCTCTTCTTCCTTCTTTCTTTCTTTCTTTCTTTCTTTCTTTCTTTCTTTCTTTCTTTCTTTCTTTCTTTCTTTCTTTCTTTCTTT
>LT642163.1:14389-50814 GCA_900128585.1 Stramenopiles sp. TOSAG23-3 | reverse complement strand
TTTGGTTAGCAATAGGGTTACGAGTGCTATGTCCTGTAAATAAGAAAGGACTGCATTTTCTGCAAAAGGATAGGGTTAGTGAGATGGTTATGGTTAGGGTTATATATACGATGGTGTGACTATAGTATGGAATTTTTTTTTTTTTGTGGCTGTTGTAATAAAAGTAAATTGAAAGAAGAAAAATGGGAGGAGATATTTTTATTTTTAACATCATAGCTAACCATATCAAAAGTTGTATTATAAATACAACTATTATACGTTCAAATGTAGTAATAATAATAAAAATAAATAGGGAGTGGATAATAATAGAGGAGAAGAAGCTCTGTTGAAGCGGAGGAAGAAGTGGGGGAAACATTTTATGAGTGAATGAATGTGTGAAAGAATAATGAATGTACCGTTGTTAATAATATTCAATTGTGAAGGAAGAAGAGGATATTTAAAAAAAACCTTGCTCTTCGCTCAGAGCAATCCATTGGAAAGTGTTGTAGAGAAAGGAAGGCAGTTGAAACAGCAGGGGTTTTGGCGTTTTGCGTTTGTATAGGCATCCTGCCCCTAACGTGATGGTAAGAATTATCATTGGATTTCAGTGTTCACCCATGGTGTTGGGGGATTGGGGGTTAGGGGTAACCCACGAACGAAAACAATAGGCAAATCGTCGGGGGTGATGAAGAGAAAGAAAGGTTGGCAAGGGAGGCTGAAGCACGGGAGAAGAAGCGTTTGGCCCAGATCGCAGAACAAAAACGCATCGATGAAGAGAAAGAAAGGTTGGCAATAGAGGCTGAAGCACGGGAGAAGAAGCGTTTGGCTCAGATCGCAGAACAAAAACGCATCAATGAAGAAAAAGAAAGGTTGGCAAGGGAGGCTGAAGCACGGGAGAAGAAGCGTTTGGCTCAGATCGCAGAACAAAAACGCATCAATGAAGAGAAAGAAAGGTTGGCAAGGGAGACTGAGGCAAGAAAAGATGCCGAAGAAAAAGCCCTAATAGAGGCGGAAGAGAAAACGAGAAAGAAAGCAGAAGAGAAGGCAAAACTGGTTGTTAAGAAATTGGCTGAAGAAGCTACAAAGTTGCGGGAAGAACGACTACTTGAACGACTAGAACGGTTGCGCGATGCTCTATCAAATGCTAAAGATAAAGAAGCAGTAGAAGCCATTCTGGTTTTGATACCAGGCGAGGAAGGAGAAGAGTTTAAGAAGCTGAAAATGGAAGCACGGGAAAAGGCTCAAAGTTTTCACTCCGTTGACAGTGAGAACGAGGGAACGGATTGGCATAGTGAATATAATTATAGTCATCGCCCCGATGAAAGTGAAAGTGACCAGGATGAGTGGCAAGCGTCGTGCGTTTATAGCCATCGCCAAGATGACCAGGAAAACAACTCTGCATTACAAGGAAATTGGACCTCACATTTGGATGAGGCTTCCGGGCATGTTTACTATCAGAATAGTAGCACTGGGGAAACTACTTGGGACAAACAAGAAGGTTTTGTTGATTCTGAAACAGAAGCCATTGGAGGTACCCCCGAGTGGTCTGAAGTAATCGATCCCGGCAGTGGTCATCCGTATTATTATAACAATGTTACCGGTGAAAGTAGTTGGGATAAGCCATCAAATTTTGAGAAAAACAGTTCAAAACATGGTCTGCAGAAACCTGCTGTGGGCATTTTTCAGCGGATTGCTAACAAAATATAAAATATTCAAAAAATCGAAGTCTCTGGTGTGATGATTAAAAAACCTAAAATTTAAAAATTTAAAAGAAAATAATATTGGCTGCGTTATTTCAGATAAAAACAAAACCTACACATCGTTCCTGCTGATGCTTTGTTTATTATTCGCTATCTCCATTGCACGTTTTTCGCTTTTTTCATGAGTCATTGCTAGACTTAATCCATTAATGCGAATTTTCAACTGCGCAATATCAAGCAGCATAGCCAACAGTCGAGCCCATAAACCAGCTGTTTCGCAATAAATGGACGGCCGAAACAATAGTGGCTCGTGAGATGGAAACTCTATAGGCGGAGCGGTTATAACCAGCGACTTCAAGGCCTCAAAATTTGCGACGTGCCCGCGTTTTGCTTGTTTAAGAAGGCGTTTCCCGTATACTCGAATTACCCCTGTCCCATGAGGAGAGTAAAATCCAATCCATAGACCTGGTTTGATATCGTTCGGGTCATCTTCCAAATGTTGCTTCTGCTCGGAGACTGGAAGAGCAACCGGGTTGGGAAATGTCAAGTCAACCCACCCTGCTTTTTGTCCACTGGTAATGTTTATTGGAAAAGAAACTGCGGATGGTAAAACTCGGCCTGGTATTTCGTTTTTCTGACTGTACATGACGCCAAATATTTGCTGTACCCCCTGCCCCGGGCCGTCGCCATCAACGTACAAGCGCAGCTTCTGTACCATATTGCTTTCTAGCTCATCGTATGGGAAGAAGGACACCACCAAAGACGTGCTATCTAACAATTTCACCGATTCTCCGGGTTCTACGCAGTCTACATCGGTCGCTTTGAACCCCTGCTTTTGTAGGGACGCTTGGCAGACGTGCAATGGCATCATTTCATGAACACGACCGTACCTACATGGTAGCTCACATTCACCATGTTGAAAGTAATGGCAATACATATCCTTGTCTTGGATGTCGCCCATGCGATCATTTTGGGAATCTTCTGTAGAGTAGGGGGCGTACAAAACTGGTCGCCCTTTTGTATCATATTCCATCCACCCACGAATCACATCCCCCATGATGGCGTGGCCCTCAAACCGTCGACTCGGCATCTTTTCTTTTGAAAGAATACGCGTCGCCTCCCGCATAAGGTTTTGTAGTTTGTGGTTGCTGAGCTTGATAATCCAAGCGTTTTCTAAATTGTCGCGGCTCTTCCGACCATACTCTACCATTAAACGGTTCATCTCATTTGCGTCCCGAAAAAGGTTTCCGAAGCTGGCCTTATCAATTCTCGTCCACAGCGTATGCGCCTTTTCTATTAGCTTTCGTGCGTGTGAATCTCTTAACACGACCATGTTCCACGACAGTCGCTTTTGACGGCGAATTTTTAACCTTTCGTAAAGGAGCAGTTTACTAGCAGCACTGTGGTATTCCTTTTGGGCTCGGACCAACGACCGCTTCATCCCGATCAAACGCCCACGGACGTTGTCCAACGATGTAGCGCAGTGGGTTTCGTGGTGACTGACACGGACTATTTGCACATCTAATCCAACAATTTCTTCTTCAACCCGTTTCAGCGTTTCCGCTTTCTTCGCCTTTGGAATGTTATCGTTTTTCTTCACGTTCATAAGCTGCTTTCGCAGATCACTTTGTAATTTTTCTAATGCGAGCTTTTCTGTTTTTGTCTCCTGTAACTCTTTATTTAGCAATTTAAGCTCTTGCTCTACGCTTATTATTGCATGCTTAGAATCACGGAACTCGTTTTTTCGAAGCTTTTCTTGAGCGATGGATCGGCCAATAAGGGTGTCTATGATTTGCAGCTTTTCGTCTCGGTGGTAGCCTCGTCCAAAACATTTCCCACATTTTGGAGAAATTTCATGCCGGTCCCCAATCTTTCTACAACGGGGCTTCCCATCCCCAATATCGTCTTTGTAGTCGCAAGTTACCAACTCGGCATACGTAGCACATGCCCTGCGGTCCCCATAACGTCGACGCAGTTCCGTATGGATGGACTCTGCTGTTTTGAGACGGCGCATTTTCTCTTCAAGCTCTGATTTCAAGTCTTCTAAGGACTGTTTGTCAAAGTGATTCAGGTCTTCAGTAACTGGCCAACGTGTGCTCCATGCACTCCCCATGGTGCCCCCGGCTGCAATATGTAACGTGGGGTGCGAATCGGACATCTCATCTGCCTCTATTTTCATCTTCTCTCCTAAGTTGCTTGCAAGGTCCATTCGCGACGGAATAGTGTCGTCTTCAAAAACGAGCTGAAGGTGCGCAGCTGTAGGGTTCGTGTTCCCGGTGCCCTCGGCTTCTGGATTTGCGCTTTCAGGGTTGTCCTTTGATTTCGGAACCGTATGCCCTAGCTGACCAGAGTCTCCCTTCCCCCATGTCATGACCATCCCCGAATTAGTCAATATCATCGTGAAGTTATTCCCGCAGCACACTTGCTCAACCATGTGTTGAATCGTGCGGACTGGGCACGGGAACTCCCTGTCGACCGTGTCCCCGTGCCCCAGCTGGCCGTTAGTGTTCCTCCCCCAACTCCACACGGGATGGGTGGCAGAATTGGTTGCGGCAACGAAGTGAAAATCACCGGCAGCTACATCGACAATTACAGGGTCAATTCTGCTGCGCTTTTTAATAATGGCTCGAACTAAAAACTTTGCTGAAGTTTTTCCAATCAGCCCAAGTTCTTTGGCAACAACATTAATGTCCTGGGTCGAAGAGGCTGCGACGTCTTCAAACTTTAGATTCCGAAGCTTGACGGGAAAGTTACCAGTCCCAAGATCAAACAAACCTCCAATTCTGGACAACAAATCGGTTCTACTGTACAATGTAAGTTTTAATTCCTCTCTAAGGGTTTCGAGCGACGACATGTCCAGCTTCATCAGCTCCTCTTCTGTCCAGTAGAATCGCCCTGCGTTGAGTTTGTCGACAAGTCTATGTTCAGTCCTCGATTCTTCTGAAAATAGGTCATTCATTAGGACTGGCAGTGGGTTATCGTTCCTCCACTGGTAAAGCTCGCCAGATTCGAGAAGCATGAGTGCGCACTCCTTCCCGCACGCGAACTTTTTTACAGGCTTTGCGCGCATGGCCCTAATCTTTGTTTTTAAAGCTGCCCGCGCAATTTTGTCTTGCTGCTCCAATTTACGACGGTCTTTTGCCGCCTTTGCTTCTACCTCTGGTGAGGGCTTAACGTCTGCAACCTTCTCGTCGTCCTCCTCTGCCATTCCTCGGGCAGCCAACTCTTTTTCTCGCATAATCATGAATTTCCTCAGCAGTTTTTGGTAAATCTTGCGTTTCGGCCTTGCCAATTTACCAGACTCAATAAGCACCCGAAGCTGGGCAATTTTTTGCACAGTCGTCCCATTATCGCTAGACGGAAGCCCGGGCACCTTTTTCTTCTTTTTAAAAGGCCACGGCATGGGGTCGGTCTGGTTACGGTTGTTAACTTATTTGTCAAACAATGGTGGTTTGATTGCCAATCGCCTGCATACCTTTCAGTGGAACCTTCTTCAAATTACTTCATCCATGAATCTCCGTGTCCTTATTCTTCCTCTTAGAACTATTTTTGTCCTGGTGGCAGTGAGTTAAGAAACGCAAGATAAACATAGACTTGTTTTCTCATGCAACATGCGAAAAAATGAAGAAGAGAAGCAAGAGGAGAGAAGAAGAAGAAAATATATTATTATTTCATAATATATAATAAAAAATCTGATGGAACGAATAATAATAATGATAATGTAATAGATACGATAACATAATATAATAGGACTAATAAATATAATTATAGTCGTCTACTAATAATAAAAAAATAATGATGATGAAGAACGACAAACAAACAACACGATTTAAGCTAATAAAAAGAAAGAGAAGAAAAAGAAGAAAGAGAAGAAAGAGAAGAAGAAGGGAAAAGGAAGAAGGAAGAGAGAAGAAGAAGTCAAAATATGAAGAGAAGATATCGGGGGATTAAACCCTTTTTCTAACTCCAATATGGACGGGCGCCCCACCCGCGGACGACAGACAGCAACACACCACCGGCATCAGTCGTCACAGACGCAGGTTGTTGTGTTATTTTCCATTTTATTAAAATAAATTTTTATTATTATTATTCTTATTGTAAACGAGTTCGTGTAAAGTGGAAATGCATGAAAGAGTTATTTGTTTAATCTGAAAATCTTATTTTAAAACACATTTTCTAGCAGATAATTATTTATACCCGCCACAAGATATACGAAGGGAGGCACTTACTCTGAAACAATAGTATCGACGTTAAAATGGTAAACCCCAGCGCCATGTCCCTCTACGAAGAGTCGTCACAGTTTTTATTCGAGGATCCTGCCGTGTACGGCGGAGAACTTTCCTGGGCAGTTGTGTTGTTCCTCTCATTGGTCGGTTTTTTTGTACAAGTTGGCCTTGGCCACGTCTTTGACATTACCTTTACAAGTACTTTTCCGACAAAGTATCCGGCGTTCTCCTTTACGCAGCGATTGGAGCTTGTTCAGAACGCAGTGTGCTTTTTGACCGTTTGCTTAATCGGTCCTATGTACACTGTCGCAGCTTACGATACGCGCCTAACGGCAGAATCACGGTGGGAAAAGCCGAGCTATTGGGGGCACATTGCCCTTCTGATACACTGCTCAAACACATTTTATGACTTGTACCTATACGTGCGATATTTTAAAAAGGGACCAGAAATGTACCTGCACCATGTTCTGGTGCTATGCAACTATTTGCCGACCCTGGTAACGGGGCACTTGAGCCACTGGGCGTACTGGGACGGGACCGTGGAATTCACAAACGTATTTTTATGTTACGTTTACATTGCCCGCATATTGGGCTACCGGGATAACATTTACTTCATGATAATGGCCGCCATGGTCCTATTGTCGTTTGTGTTTATCCGTGTGGTAGGAATGGGACTTTGGCTGTACACTTGGCGACAAGATCTGAACGGATCACCTGAGATGTGGGCAAGAAACAAGAACATCGCGAGGCACTCGGCTTTTTTTACAACAGTGGTTTTGTTTTTGCTGTCTTCGTATTGGTTAATCCCGATAACAAAAGGGTTCCTTAAAGCCATCGGGGTTATAAAGAAGAAGAAAGAAAACAATAAAAAAGAGAATTAAAAAAATTGATTTTGTACAAAAAATTTACACCGCCATATTCAAATTTATTTTTATCCCCCCGTGGTGTTATCTGAATCAAGAAGTCATCAGCACATGTCTCCCCTCAACATGAAGCCAGGAAAGAGGTCCGCTTCGTAGGTGGTGTAGCTTCCGCGTCCAAAATTAAGATTGCGACCATGTTGTCAATGGTAGTGTGAACTTCCCCTTCAATTTTTCTGTCCCTTTCTTCATCGAATTTCTTCACAATCAATTGCAGCCTTGAGATCTCTTTTTCCATTTCAAGTACTTTGTCACTAAGGCGGTCGTTTGTTTCATCCGCTTCATCTAAAAACTTCTTCAACTCTGTAAATTTGGCCGCTTTGCGTTCCATGATAGAATGCTTCCAGGCGTAAAACGTGGCTTTGTATTTCTTGTACATTGTCATTTTTATGTATTGCTGCGCAAGCGAGTCGCGTTTAGCGGCTGTTACCTGGGTTATGTACACCCAGCGCGAAAATACAAAGAATTGAACTTTCTGTCTCCATCGATGGACAATGGCTTCAACAGAGCCTGATCGGGTCGCTGATGCATTCGCGGTTGCGCCGATCTGGCAACACAGTTCAGCGTTTCTTCGGAGTAACTCTTCGTTTGCCTGTTTGCAACGTTGATACATTGAAAAATACGCCATGTTTGATTTTAGCTCGCACCCGAGCAAGTCTAAATCTTTGCTGTCTACTTCGCCGAGGTGATACATACCCTTGATTATTTCTTTCATTGCTTGAGCCAATATTGGTCTGGATTCGCCTTGGAGCTTTACCATGTTGGAAATCGCTTCTATGGACACCGCCGTTCTTAATTCTGAAGGTTCGTATTCGGTGCAGGATGTAATTTGCAAAACCTCAACAAGGCGAGCAAACGATTGCATTACGTTCGAGCGGAAGGTCACACCCCGGCCGGGAGAGCGTTGAGCATTTATGCCCACGGCAGGAGCATTCTGCTGCTGGCTGAGATAATTCTTCTTCCATTCCTGCAACCCTATCTCCTCGTTGTTCCTCGCGCGAGATTGGGGCTCCACTAACGAGTAACTAATTTTTGATAGAAGAGCACTGGTTACGGCTTCATTTAATTCTATGGACGTGTGCGGACGATCGTGGCAAGGAATAAACGAAGACGTTGCCGGTCTCGACCGCGTCTCGCTTACACGTTTTTTCTTTTCTTCTTCTAGTATGTTTCCTATTGAGCTGCCGCCGTTGTCCTCTAGCCCACCGTTTATTTTAGCGTTGTTGCTACGCTTGTGCAATGCGGCGGTTTTCGCCCTTCGCTTGCCTGCCCTTTTATTTTTCGGCTGATCCCAAAACAAGGCGCCATTCGGTCGCCTAGGAATATGTTGCATGTGTTGAGTAGTCATGGGCCTCCTACGTTGCCTGGCCACGCGCCGGGCATCGAGCATAATGGGGATGCGCGACGCCATATACACCCCAAATATACTTGAATCTTTCAATCGTCGATATCTTTACAGGCCGTTCTCCCTATCACTATTCACGGTTCCATAAACCTCAAATAGTGACGGCAACACTTTAGTTTCTTTTATCCGAATAAAGAATCGTTTACGGTTCATACATATGTATTCAATCTATTCTTCTTCAGAGAGGGAGGACAGGGTGTTATGGTATTGATGAGATATGTTGGGGTGTGTTGATCCTTTACACTACTAGTTATATTATACTTTTACACAATAAAAGTATACATGGATTATATAGGAAATTTTATTCATATATTCGTATCAATAGACATATTATTTATTAAGTAACTGAAAATACGGCCTGCCCTGGCCTGGCCTGTATTATTTGTATAGTAATAAATACGTTTATATTTTATATATCCCTGCTTATTCCACTTATGATTGTAGTATGTAGTAATAAATATGTATATCAAGTGACCGTTAAAACGACATGTGCCAAATAGGTAATATCAACCAAACACAAATACATAAAATAGTATTTTGAATTTGAATGCCTGGTATTATAATGCTAATCATATTATTATATGCATCTATTACGAGGACTCCACATATCCTATCCTATTTAATAGTTGGTCTACAATCTACAATCTACAATTTAAGTATCGATATAATATATATTTACACATCTATTTTTAGTCATTTCTTTTTATTGTACTCTGGTAGTTACTATGATGATCGACTATTTGAAAATATTTGGAAATGAATGAATGAAGGGAACTTTTTCTATTTGTTAATTTTTTTAATTTAGAATTCAAAGAATAACATGACAGCATTCATTTAAACAACAAACAACAGTGGTTCATGAAACGCACTCAATCTAAATACATAGTACAAATAGTTTGCTAGACTAATATTTTTTATATTAAATTATTTTATATTATACGTATAATGTGATTAGACGACTATTAAATGACAACACCATCATTACACATCAACACAACTGTTAAAACAAGAGCATACCATCATCCACCACGACGCGGAGGAGGAGATAAAAAAAAAAATGACATACTCTATTTTTATATTTTAAAAATACTTTTTTTCTTCTTCATCATCGTATTTTTTTGTTTCAACTAGTAAATGCATTTCAATGCAATTTGATTTATTGTATGTTTGTAGCAATGGAAAACCGCCACGGGGAGGATGATGTATTTGAAATTATCCCTTAAAGCAATATAATTGCAAAACTGAAGTTACTGATTTCAATAACTGCACGTTGGTTTCATATAAATTGGATAACAGATGTCGTCTCGACCACCGTCGACGCAGTCGCAGTACTCCCAGCACTCGCGCCGAGACTTGGAATCTGCCGGTTCCAACTACTCCGACGGGAACGTGGCCTTTCACAACGTTCAACCTAGGGACAGGAAAACTCGAAGGGACACCACTAGTAAAGAAACGCTGGAAAAATCCAGGCTGCAGAATAGGAGAGAATGTCATTTTAAGTACACCAATTTGGGAAAAATTACAGAGCCGCAGAAAGGATCGTTAGGGTTTTGCTCGGACTCGGACCGCTTTCAGACAGACTACAGCGGGGCAGAATTTTTGCAGCGCCAAGGTTCAATACACGAACGTAAAGCCATGCTGGATGCCAAGCGCGCGGCTTTGATCGAGCGCGAGGAAGCAAGGTGGCAGCAAATCGAAACTGCCCAAGCCTCGGAGAGAGAGAAATGGGACAGAATCAGGGACGAAGGGGCGCGGAATCGAACAAATGTAAACAGTGTCCCTTACAACCCAGTTACCTTGCGTTACAACGATAACGCGGCTGGGGATGAGCTGCAAAAATCAGATGATCTCGTCAGATGGCGCGCCGCCCAACGTGCGAAACAGTTGCACGATCGTTCTAATTCCGGGTTTAATCCGATCACTGGAAGCCATGCAACAGAAATTGTAGTCCCGAGCCTTCCAGGTAACTAAACTAAAAAACTCATTCCTTCTCCGGCTAGCAGCTAGATGCTGTGAATATCATGAGTGGATCGAGATTATTAATAAAAAATAATATGGTGGGGCAAGAAGAAGAAGCAACAATAAAAAAAAAAATATTTTAATACTCGTACTACTACGTAGTACAGCAGCAAAATGGTGGAATAATAATGTGAACAATACAAGAAGAGAGAATAGTTGAATAGTAGCCGTTGTTGTGTGTATATTAATACCGGTACAATTTAGACTGTAGGGAATTTGGGAAACACTGAATAAGGTGGTGGAGATGGAGATGCTCCTCTCTATTATTATCTTCCTTCTCTCATATTATTATTTATATTTTTTTATACCAAGTGCTTCTTCTGTAGTAATATAAAATAAAAATATACTACTACTACATCATGTTTTTTCTATAAAATATAAATAAGCAATTAAATTGCATGCTTTTGAGGAAGGAGAGAAGGAAGAAGCATTGGGAACAGAAAATTGTTCTACTGCACATGGGGAAAGGATAGGTTTGATCGGCGAATACACTACGTACGGGATGACCGGCGTGAACACTGATTGGTAAAAGCTTGTATATTGCACACTACGTATGTCGGCTCAGAACTCGCCAGAAGCGTCCCCTGGGCGACCGAAGCGCTCCTCCCCGATCCGCTCAAGAACACCAGCGACCGCGAGAAATACTGCTCGTTCCAACGCAAACAATCCGTCCGTTTCCAAACGAGTCCAAGATGTTTTTGATGCGTTGGATGGGGTTAAGAAAACTATAAAATCAAACAAAAAGTTGGCAAGGACGGTACAAAAAGAGCAGCGTGCCATGCAAACCGAGCTGGACGATTTTAAATCTCAAACCAACCATAATTTGCAAGATATCATTAAAGCCATTACGGATGATATTGAATACAAAGATGCCTTCATGAGGGTACAAAACAAACAGTTGCAAAGCCAGGTGCTATCGCAGAGTAGTGAGGCGCAAGGAATGGAAAACCAGTTAATGCAGATCGATCGTAGAATTCAACGCTTAGAAAAAATGCTTGGGGAGGAGGGGGAAGAAAGTAGTGAGGACGAGGATTAAATTTTAGCGGGTGTTGGGTGGGTATTCTACGAGATGGTACCGTAAGTATTGACTACTCGTATAACTTTAGATACACCGAATGATTTAAGACTCTTATATTTTGTTTTTCAGTATTTTCCCCAACACAACAACCTCGCCCGTTTCCCCCCAAAAAAAATCAAAACAGAGCAAAAATCAATTTTCAAAGATTTGCTTTGAAGGTTTCATCCGGCCGGGGAGTAAAAGCGAAGGGAGATCTCCTATTTACTATTGACATTTTTGTTGCATTCATTCACTCACTCACTTTCTCTTACTCTTGGTGCTGCCGCTCATCTTCTTTCTCCTACCTGATGCAGCAGGTCGGCCATGCTGATAAAATGTGCTGTCGGGATCCATTCCAAACCCGCGAGCCGCCCGGAGGTTCTGCGACGTGCTTTTTGAAAATATTTTTTGCACAGAGTGTGTTACATTACTCCTGGTTTTGTCCGTTGACCCAATAATATTGATCATAGCCGACTGTATTTTATCCAATGCATCCGCACAATGTTTGGAACGCGCGATCCTATCATCTGCTGTCGCTTGCAGTTTCCCTTTCATTTTTTCCACGCCCTCGATGTCTTTACGAAGCCAAAACAGACGTTTTTTGTCGGCCTCCATTTGTTCTCCGCAAAGGCGCCTTCGCTTCTTCAAACCCTGCACCATTTTGTCTAGCTCCTCGATCCTTCTCTTCGCTTGCTCTGGGCCATTCGACGAATCCTTGATCATCTGAAGCAGGCGCATACGTTCCTCTTCCTCGGAGAGCTCTTTTTTCTCCCCTTCGTCCGCCATTGTTACTGTTCAGCTTGACAATATTACCACTTACGCCAAGCCTTTCTTAGAATACAGCACGGTCGGTTGTTTCTTCAGTCAAAAAGATTGTCGGGGACAATTTTTACAAACTCGCGGAAATCCGGTATATAAGATATTGTCAAAGCGGCTCTCGTGGTCGGAGTCTCCCTGTAGACTTTTAACTGTACGTTTAAAAAGGACAACGAAACCATTGTCATTCAAATCTAAAGTGGGTATATAATATGATCAAAAGCGTGTCGTTTCTTCTCTTGTTCCCTTGGTTCTTCTTTTTTACTACTACTTAGTACAAAGAACAAATAAATAATAATAATAATAATAATAATCTGAAAATAATATATTCATTCTTTCTTTCACCACACTCTATTGTATTGCTATGTTATTATTGTAATCAATCCTGATTCATCACTAGTTGTGTTGTATCTGTTCAAACGTTACTACCGGTATAGTATGAGAGATAAATAAAATAACGGACGAGATGTGTTTCTAACATTACGATTATGTTGTACTTAAATAAGCTAATAGGAATACGTATTGATACAAGTACACAGCGAGAAGAAAGACACAACGGTCAGGTCGGTAAAAGGAGGAGGGAGAGATGATGGCATTGTTAAGAATTTTTCTATCTATATAGAATTACAATATTAATACTGTAATAATAATATAATCACAGCATTGTTTCCTTTTTTCTTTTGTTCTGTTTTTAGTTGTTTCATTCCTCTCATAGTAATGTACATTATTATACATATATTATAGAGTATTACTCGAAGTATAGCTACAGGTGTAAAAAATTATATAATAATATCGTTTTTTTGTTATTTTTATTATTTTATGTCTGTGACTCACTCGCTTTCACATGCTGTTGAATTCATCAAAGTTGCTCATGTTTTTCACTGCAGCTCTAAGTGACGCTTGTTGAAAATTTTGGTATCTAATTTCTGCCATGGCCTTTTCTAATGATTTCAATATGCGCTGTTTGTTGCTTACAGCGACTGCGTGCATTCGAATCAATCGATCTCGTTCGCCATCGTTTATATTCCTGACATCCTCTAGTTTTTGGCGTGCGCTGACCATGGCTGCGTCGAGCCTTGCCAAAAGCTTAGTCGGGTCTTGCTTATATGTGTTTAGCACCTTATCCAACGACTCCACAACCTCTGTGTTTTTCATCTCGACTTTTTTGCATGCTGAGCCCAGCTTGTTGTTTTGCTGCCGTAAAATTGAAAGCTGGTTCTGTAACTCAGTTCTTGCCCGTCGCGCTTGCTCGCGTTTGAAGTTTGCCTCAGTTTTTGACATTACCTTCTTCGGGGGATGCCTGCTTTGCACTTTCTCTACATCATTGGCAGGTTTGCGAGGAATGCCCTGCACCGACGATATAACCGGTCCAGCTTTCCTTACAGTTTTGTGCGCTCTCGCCTTGGCTGTTCTGGACTTTCACTGTTTCCGTGCCCATTGCCTACCTCTTCCCGTGGTTCAAAATCATCGTGTTGATCTGTATGCGGGGTCCCACGATGGTGCGCACCGTTTCTGCACAGGTATGAGCACACGTGGGGGGTTTGGGGTGGAGTCTTTGCCAACAATGCTGGGAGAAAAGGCGCTTGTTTTTGAGGTGTGCGAAGGTTTGCCGCGTTTCCTATAAATGCGCGCTCTTCTACTTCTCGGGTGTTTGGTCTATTTTTGACATCATGAATGTTTAGGGTCGGCTCACTTTTACTTTCCATGAAATTTATCTGCCGTTTTCTGGGTTTCTTCGCCGACTTTTCTTGTTGGAATGGCAACGGCCACGGCCAAATAGCTTGGTCATTTCCTGCAACAGAACTGGCAGAAAAATGTTCTATCGGAACCACTTGTTGATGGCGGCTTACATCCTGGGGGTGAGGTTTTAATTTCGGTTTCAGTATGCCCCGGTCCTTGCCGCGCACATCTGCCGATGAATGTCCAGCAGGGTTGCCAGTCGTATATGCCTTCCTCTGCTTTGTTTTCCTTTCTTTCGTGGCTTTCGATGATCGGGGCCCTGCGTCTCGAACAAGCTCTCGTAATGCCGTGGAATTAGAAAAGTTCGTCTTATCTTGCTGGGTTTTGTTTTTTATTTTATTGATTCGAAACGATGCTTTCCTGTGTTTGACCTTTGTTTCGTCGCGTACCGATTTGTTCTTTTTTTCAGAAGAAGGCGAAATGTGCATGTTTTTGGTGGCGTACTTTTCCTGGATCTCCTTTTCCTTTATCGTTTGGGATTTGAAAATGCTTCTGAATTTCCTCAATGATTCTGCGTTTCTTAATTTCGTTCCAGGGGTAAACGCTGGCCTGGCATTACTACCCCTTGGCTCTTTACCACCCAGTCCATTGCCTTCCCCGCTTTCCATCAGTTGCCACGCATAATGAAAATTCCCTTTTGGTGAAAGAAGGTCGCGTTCCTTCACCAAAATCTTCCCAGAGGACTCTCGGATCTTTTGTGCTTCCATCTATCTATTTTCTAAGCGTGTGATTACTCTGATAAAACTGAGGAATCTAAACGTTCTTAATGTTTAAGTAAACGTTTCGTAACGGACAATTCACCCAACAATGAAAAATGAATAATATGATGTGTTGTTTTACTGGTTTCCAATAATATTTCATTTGCAACCTTATAATATATATATACAAGTCATTCATCACAACAACCAGCTGTTCTCTTTTATAATATTATATTGTAGTTTTATCTCCTCCTCCTCTGCTGTTGGTTGTTGGATCAATGATTTTTTTATTTCATCGATAGATTCGTTATTTAAGCCACAAAAGAAGAAGACGAGGAGAACTCATATTATTAGAGTCTACACTCGTCGTCAATCACATAGCGGTATATGAAGGAGTACACACGAGAGAGAGGGGTGGGTACAAAAACAACTTTAACATTAATTGTAAATACCGATAATTGGAATAATAGGGAGGGAGACCCTTTGTTTTGAATAGGCCTTTGTCTGTATAGGGGTTTAGATTAAATCACTTCTTCTCCACCCCATTAAATTATTTATAGTCTATATAATAAATAAGTAATAAAATACGGTAATAGGAGGTGAATATAATTTTAAAAAAACGATATTATATAAAAAAGTATACCGGTATATATTTACATTCACTAAGTTTAATGTTGATCATTATACATTTATGTTAATTACACATTATTGAATGGGTATAAGTTTTGCGTATAGACGATAATAATGGTGTGTAGTGAACCCAAGAGCAACCGCAAACGATTTTCCAGTGTTCATTTATCTGAGTAGGTTGTCCGAGTTCAGTATGTCTGAACAGGAAGCAAACGAAAATGGAGACCATGGTGCGCCCGAGGAAACAAGCGGCCCGCATTTGTTGGGTGGCGCTGAAAGAGGCGTGGGGGGGGGTGGGATGTCAGGAGGGGAGATTTCCAATTTATCAGAAAACGGTGAAAGTAAAGACGCAGAAGCGGAAACTAGTGACAAGATACCAACTGAGGCCGACCCTGACGTTTCTGAAACTGTTGAAAGTGCTGAAGTAAGAAATGATGATGGAGCTTTTGGAAAAGCTGCTGAGTTGGAGGATGCCCCGTCGATGATGGATGTTTCGACAGACGACGACGATACGGACTCCGGCACGGAAGGGACATTCACTTTAGAGCGCATGATGGAGAGTCTAGATGAAGTTGGCAATATTTCGGTTGCTTCCAAACCTGATCCGCAAGACGGCTCAACTGGGGTTGCAAGCCATCATGCAACGAAAAGAAGAACGGAAGAAGGCCTTCAACAAATTAAGGAGAAAGTAAAAGTTATCTTCATAGGTTCGGCCGGGGTGGGAAAGACAACGCTATTGAAAGTTTTGCATGGGCACACGTTTGAGGAAACCCTGGCTGACACGGTAGCAACAATAGGCATAGATTACTACGTTCTGAAATTCCAAATGGCACATGATATCGAAATAGAACTAGAATTGTGGGATACTGCGGGTCAAGAGCGGTATAGTTCGGTCATGGAATCTTACTTTCGAAGTGCACAGGGGTCGTGCTGCATATTTGTGTACGATGGAAACGAAGAGAGCAGTTTCAAAGGGTTGGATACTTGGGTAAATCGTGTAGAGAATGCAATAGGCAAACAATATGCCGGGGTCGTTATAGGGAACAAAGCCGACTTGCCGTCGACGGTGTCGCTGGATGATGGAATAGAGTATGCAGCGCAGTACGGTATGGTGCATTGTACATGCTCAGCGAAAAATAAAATATCTGTAGAAAAGGCTTTACAAGACGTTCTAAGCCTGTACGTAAAAAGATCGAAGTCTCCAGATTTTTTTAGCTCGTCACAACGACGAGGCAACAGCTCTGTGGAACTTGCTTCAAAAGATTCCCTCGGCGGTGTCAAGGACGACGCAGAGGAGGCAAAGGTGTTCGGATGTTGTTGAGAGCATTGCCTTAAAGAAGAAGGCAAGATTCGGGAAGATCAGAAGACGGAATCTCGTGTGCCGGTAATATATCCGAGATATATTTATTGTGTGGGTGTTGTGGGCGGTAAATTGTAATTCGTACAAAGAACCAGTCAAATTTGACGCCGTAAGTTTACTCTTTGATACGATCCAGGAATTCGGTTTTTAATTACACTGTGTATTTAGTTTTTCATTCTTTGGGTTTTTTTTCTTTCAATACATAACTTTTTTTAAAACACGAACGCGTGCGTTTTACTCCCATCCTTTGCCAGCGCATGGCCGTGGTGCCAATTTTGGCCTTTTTTTTTATGATGACGCAATGTCCGGCTTTGAGGCGGTGAAAAAAGTATCGATGGCGCCGGCTGTGACCGCCGGCACATTCTTGGATTTCGAACTAGATGAAGAAACAATGCTTCGACTGGGATTGGTTGGTGGGAAATCTTGTGCTAAAAATGCCATCAGCTCACTTTTTCGAATTGTAGCAGAAACTTCCTCGTATTTTATTCCCCGCCTTCTGCGCCCATTCGCTACTTTCCCTGCCTCATCTGCAAGTTGAGATACAAATAACTCTGTCGCCCAACTGACCAATAGTGAGGCTTCCTTTGAAACGCTCTTCATATCTGGGTCGAGTCTCATAATCTTTTTGATTCTAGCCAATGGCAAACAGTTTGATATTTTTGCTGGGAGGAGGGTGCCATCTTCCCCAAACCGGCTGGCCTCAAATTCTTGCATCTTTTCATTGTATACTACCATCTCTTTATCGAACTTTTCTTTCAACGGGACGGTCATATCGTGGTACTTCTTCTTCTGTTCCTCCGGGAGTTCATTCCATAACCGCCCACACTCTTTTCCAATTTCACCGATCCCCCAGTCTGCATGGGCATCTTTCAGTTCAACCCGTTTCTCCATCATAAATAGGAAGTAGGCCGATTGCGGCCGTTTCGGTTTTTGCGGCGGAGTAATTAGTTCAGGAGAATGTTCCACTTCTCCCTCTTCAACGTTCTCCCCCATGGCAACATTTTCAGTCATCACGGAACTCATTTTTCTTCGTTCAATACTTTCTTTTACAACGATGCTATATCAATAAAAACCAACAATTAACCAATGGCTGTTTCAACTTAATGCTTAATGGACGATTATTTGATTGTTTCTCTTCTCCGATTAAATGAATGAAAAACTGGTACCTATGTGAAATATTGAATATTAAAAAAAGTTATAATTTTTTTTTTTAAATTGAAAAAAAATAATTATTATTTATTATTATTACATACTGTATAACCTATAATAATTAAATGATTTTTTTGTTTGCATGCTGCTGTGTTCTTGTGTTGTGGCTCTCCTTCGAAGGAAGAAAGAAAGAAAGAAAGAAAGAGTCGAAAGAAAGAAGAAAGAAAGAAACAAAGAAAGAAAGAAAGAAAGAAAGAAAGAAACAAAGAAAGAAAGAAACAAAGAAAGAAAGAAAGAAACAAAGAAAGAAAGAAAGAAGTAAAATATAATAAGGTCACACAACAAATACCTGGTACCGAACAAATACTCACACAAAGGAGGGAACTAACAAAAGCAAAAATTATATAGGGAGCGGAATAATAATCTAGCTACGAATTAGTGTAGTTATTTTAAGTTATACTTATGATAGGATCAAAAATTGATGAATTCAACAGGAAGAAGAGGCTAGTGTTCAGATGTTGTGTCAGTGTGTATTAAAATATTAAATACGACCCCTGGCCCCTGTCCCCTGGCGCCTGGCGCCTGGCGCGCCAAAAACCATCTTTTAATAATTTTAAGACTTTCTGTGTGTTATTTATATGTATACCGGTACCTGGTACTGTATTTGATACACCCTCTTTCCGTACTCATCAAGAAGAAGAGAAGAACGACCGATCACACGTCTAATAGTAAATAATAAAAAATAATAAATAATATAGTCTAATAATAAAATAGGAAGGAGGAGGAGGAAATAATTTTTTTATTATTATTATTATTATGGAAATATTATATATTTTATTATTATTTAGGTATCTTTTATCAGCAACAACAACAACAAACTAAAAAGAAAGTAGAAACAATCAATGGATTTTTCTTTTTTTTTTAATATGTGTGATAAAAGATTCTACGGGAACATATATGGGATATGGAATTAAGTTTAAGAGTGTTTAAGTTGGATTGTTTGAAGTAAAGAATTTGCGATAATATCACAGGAAAGAATAATTTGAAAATGAAATCGTGGATTTTGAACGTGGTCGTACTGGCTCTTGTAGTCCTTTGTCGTCCTGGGCAGTCACGCCCTGCCCAAATTCTAAAAGATTCAAATTTTGAAAAGCTAACCCAAGCTTCAACTGGCATGACGACGGGAACATGGTTCGTGAAGTTTTATGCACCATGGTGTGGCCACTGCAAGGCGCTGGCGCCGAAATGGGAAGATCTGAGCGAGGAACACAGCAACGAGTTTACTTTTGCTAAAGTTGACTGTACAAAGGAGACTATCACATGCAAACGTTTCGGTGTCCGTGGGTACCCAACACTAATACTTTTGAAACGAGGCCAACAATACCGTTTCAGTGGAAAGAGAGAAACAGATAACTTGATTGCATTTGCCAGAAACGCGGGCACTGAAGAAGGTAGCGACATAAAGGGTATGAAGATCCCGGGGCCAAAGAGTTGGCTCGCAATCATGATCGCTGAGCACAGTGATATGCTACTCAGGGATTTGAGAGAATTATTTGCGCGAAAAAAGAATGCCATTTTCTTCATTCTAGGCATAGGCACACTTTTGGGGCTTATGCTGGGTTGCGCGTGCAGTTCAAGTGCGAAGGATTACGATGCTAAGAAGCACAAGGAGTAAGTGTTTGTGAAACGGTCGAACGAAGAGACAACAGCATACTAAAGAGTGAATGTAGCCGAATACCACTCCAGCTCTAATTTTGTGTTTAGCTTTACAATGTTTGTTAAATTATGAAAAAACAAATAGTGTATATCGAATAGTAGATTTAGTAGTGCGGGGGGGGGGGGGATTGGGGATTTTCTGAATTTAATTTGGCTTTTCTTTCGACACAAACTATTATTACCACCGAAAGGTATTAAAGTAAAAATCAAAGCATCATTTACGCACAAGTATATAATGTTTTGCTTTGCATCGCGTTTCTGCCCGTACCTCACAAATTTCGTATTACTCCGTACAAGGTTTACTTCGTAACATGGCAACCAGGACGATTTGTGGCCCAAAAATCAAAAATACTGCATCGGGCGAAACCGCTTCTTCCGTCCGTCCTGGTCGTCCGACTCGATGTTAAGATTGCTTTGGGAGGCTTTCAAATATTCAGACCATCCCCCTTCAAAAAAGACTACTTCGCCGTTTCCTTCAAATGCCAAAACATGAGAGCAAATGCGGTCCAAGAAATATCGGTCGTGCGATATTATCATCCCGCTCCCGGAAAAGTCGTAAAGGGCCTCCTCCAACGAACGAAGGGTCTCCACGTCCAAGTCGTTCGTGGGCTCATCGAGCAGTATGAAATTCGAGCCACTGCTGAGGGTCTTTGCCAAATGAACTCTATTCCTTTCCCCGCCACTTAAATCGCCAATGCGTTTTTCCTGCGCCGCCCCCTTCAGGTTGAAAGACGAAACGTAAGCACGAATTGGCAGGTCGCGGTCTCCAACCCTTATATACTCATTGTCTCCTGCAACCTCTTCATAGACGGTGTGGTTGGCATTCAGGCTTGCACGGCTCTGGGAGACGTAGCCAATATGGACGCTATCTCCCACATCAATGGTGCCCCTGTCCGGCCCTATGTCGCCCGTGAGTAAGCGGAACAGCGTCGATTTTCCAACACCGTTCCCTCCTACAATTCCCACCAATGCTCCTTTCGGCACCGTAAAGTCCAACGAGTTGAAGAGTGGGCGCCCATCCTCAAATTGGTGACACAGGCCTTTCACGGAAAGAACTTTGTTTCCCAACCGCGGCCCTTCCGGGATCACAATAGTCCCACTTTCCAAGCGTTCTGCGATTCCGCTCTTCTGTGCTTCGGCAACATTCTCTTCGTACGCTTTCTGGCGCGCCTTCCCTTTCTTTTGCTGTCCCCTTGTTCCTTTTCGTATCCACTCCAATTCTTTTGCCATAGCTTTTGAACGTGCTGCATCCTTTTTGTTCTCCATATTCATGCGTTTCTGCTTGGCGTCCAACCACGAAGAATAGTTCCCCTCGAATGGTAGTGCGCGGCCCCTCTCGAGTTCCAAAATCCACCCGGCTACGTTGTCTAAAAAGTAACGGTCGTGGGTAATTGCTACGACGGTTCCTTTGTATCGCTGGAGGAAGATCTCAAGCCACTCAACGGACTCTGCGTCCAAGTGATTGGTCGGTTCGTCCAAAAGCAGCATGTCCGGTCGCTCCAGCAGCAAACGACAGAGAGCAACCCGCCGGACCTCTCCCCCCGACAGCGTGGCCACCTCCGCGCCTTCCTCGGGAACCCGAAGAGCCTCCATCGCCATGTCCACCCTCTTGTCTAGGGTCCAGGCGTCGTAATTATCTATTTCAGTTTGCAGCTTTGCCTGCTCTTCCAACAGTGCGTCAAAATCAGCATCGTCCGACCCCATCTCCATTGAAACTTCATCAAAACGTTTCAATAGAAACACTTCTTTTTCTAGCCCTGACATAACGTTCTCGCGCACACTCAGGGCTGGGTCCAACTCTGGCTCCTGGGGCAAATACCCAACCTTTAAGCCGTCTTTGATCCACAAGTTTCCGTCAAACTCGTCGTCGACGCCACATAAAATCTTCAAAAATGTCGATTTTCCGGAACCATTGAGGCCCAAGATGCCTATTTTCGCTTCTTGCAAAAAACCTAGGTTGACGTCCTCAAAAATACTTCTGACTCCAACCTGCTTTGACAGGCCAGTTACCGACATGACAAACTCCCCTGGAATACCTCCCCCAGGGTTATTTTTTGCCACATTTGCCGCCCGCTTGCCCTTCTTCTTCTTTTTTTTCGCAGCAGAAAAATAACGTTTCGATCCCTCTGCGAGACAAAACCCGCAGGCAGGGTGGTGTCGAGCAGCGGTGTTAAAAAGCACTGCGTTGAAAACTGGAGTTTGTAACTTTGGTGAGAACACTCGAAGGAACATGCTGCTCTTCGGAGACTTTAGACGTTTGAAATAGTTTTCGATGTTCACGGTCGTGATCGCCCAATTCTATTTTACAAGTCCTACCCATAAAGAGTTAAATAAAAAGCCATCCTGTCTTCTTTAAGATATC
The DNA here is from genome assembly GCA_900128585.1 of Stramenopiles sp. TOSAG23-3. NCBI lineage: Eukaryota > Stramenopiles sp. TOSAG23-3. The sequence continues at coordinate 29,037 of LT642163.1, read as the reverse complement.
CATTAGAACGAACACTCATGCCTAGTCTTTTCATTTAAAAGTGAAGAAGAGGAGGAGTGGACGGACGAACGACGGATGGGGTCGGTGGGAACACCAAAACAACAAACAACAACACAGCATATAATGATGAATGATGCCAGTTTTATGAAAAGAAAAGAAAGAAGAAGAAGAAGCAATAACAATACTAAAAAATAAAAAATATGTTTTAAATATTTTTGTAAAGACACAGCATCACTAATGACTACAGTAATTAATAGCTCAATAATAGGGAAAAGAAGAAGCAAAATAGAAATGATTTATAATAAATTAAATAGTATACATATTTATATACATATATATGATAGGTAAATATAATATTAAATTAATACTACATATAATAAAAACTAACATACAGATCCAACATGTAAAATATAATAGTACATTTATACCATATAGTATTTTGATGATGTACATAACAGGTGAATACAGCAACGCAGGAACGACATTTCTTCTTCTTACTCTTTCTTCTTGATCGAATGAGATTTTTGTGTATAATAATTGAGAATTGGTACGTTTTCTTTAATTTAACAAAATTAAACTCGTATGTAATGTTTACACGGACTGAAACTTTATTGGTCTTTGAAGAAAACTTCAACATCCACTCCTGGTTCGATGGAGATGGAGGTGATCTGCTTCACAATCTCGGATGGGGAGTGCAAGTCAATAACACGTTTGTGGATGCGCATTTCATACCTATCCCAGGTGTTGGTACCTTCACCATTTGGTGCCTTACGGGTGGTGATACGCAAGTTCTTGGTTGGCAGACGAACTGGGCCAGAAACTTTCAAGTTCTTTTGCTGGGCTTTGTTCTTCAAATCAGCGCAAACTTTTTCAAGATTTTTTACATTTCTTGACGTAAGGGTGATACGAATACGAAAAATTTTGGAGTCTTCTGACTCGAAGGTTTTGGCTTTCATCATGTTGGACATGTTTAGTGATAATACAAACGCTGGAAGAGGGCTGTTGGTTACAGACAATTACCTGATCCTAAATATGTTGGAATTGGATTTTTTTGATTCTTTTTTTTTGTTTTTGTGTTGCGTTTCATTCAAACTGGCACTTTACTGTAGCAAATAAATCTTGTCACTCCTGCTTGCGGCGTACCGAGGCAAATGAAACAAAGAACGAACGAAATGTTCAATTTTTTTTTAATTGATTGTGATGAAGATGTTGTTGAGATATTGTTGATGAAGATTGTTGAGATGATGATGATACTATACGAAGAAGAAGAAGCTCCAACAACACAATGAAATGAAAAATACATGATCACACAATCTGAACAATAACATAATAATACTAAGGAAGAACAGGGAAAAACAAAAAATAACATGACAGAGCACTGGATATAATATAGAAAGGAGAATAGTACAATAACATGGTCATAGGATTGTAATTAGGAAATCAAACCATTTTTATTTGTTTGCATATATTAGTACAATAATTCCACACTATAATACTGTTTGTAATCTATGGACTAATAATGTATATCATTTTGTACCGAACCATGGACTCGAAAGCATCCATTTCATTGAGTGGTCCTCCTGAAAGTAATTTAAAATACAATATTTAGTAATTAGATATAAAGTGATAAATAGGTATAATAAACTTGTAAAATATAAACAATTCTTGTTTTTATTACATTTCACACTATTATTATTTTATTTATTAACAAGTGATACATCCATTTATCTAGGATACATTTATCGTTTCTGTTTATATTTGTACTTATCTGTACTAACTTAATTCTATTTTCATATTAATAATTTCTTTATTATTTTTATATATATTGTATTCTTATTTCTTTCTATTATTTCATTTCACCAAATCCAACCATTTTCGAGCTTCTTTCGCTCTCGCAGCTCTTTCAGCTCTCACAGTGTAATAATAAGGTTATTAAATAACAATACAATTATGTTATATACTTATTCATATACATATAGTTAATATTATGACTTAATCATTTATTATATTTTAAATATACCTTAAATATTTAATATCCATCTTATTTCCTTCCCTTGCTCTATTTTATTTCTTTCAATTTCAATGGTTGGTTGGTTGGTATTTTTTGGACAACATGACATCATGGCCTTGTTTGTTGCAGCTTCTTCTTCGTAAAAAAAAGTAGTAATAAAAAATAAATAATGCCTTCCTTTTTTATTATTATTATTTAGTGTTATTTGACTAGTCTCGTTCTTCTATTATTATTATTTTTATTTATTATATTTTCATCTTGTTGCTTTGTTTTTGTAGGATTGGTGGTGTGTATTCTACCAACCTCTTCTTGTTACAATGTGCAATGGAAAAATATCTCTGATATCAGTGTACGAAGATCTCAACCTTTCTGCTTAATTAACCTGAATTTTTAAACTAGCAACCAAAACAAAACATCAAAAGAAATATGTCTGAACAACTTACCTACCGCGGTCAACTCGAAGGCCACAACGGATGGATCACTGCGATCGCAACCACCGCCGAAAACCCAAACATGATCTTGACCGCGTCTCGCGACAAGACCATCGTTATATGGGACTTGACCCGCACTGAAGAATCGTACGGCACCGCCCGCCGCCGCCTTCAAGGTCACTCCCACTTTGTAGAAGACGTAATCATCTCCAGCGACGGACAGTTCGCCCTTTCCGGAAGTTGGGACGGTACCCTTCGCCTCTGGAACTTGGCCAACGGCCAGACCTCCCGCCGTTTCGTCGGCCACACCAAGGACGTCCTTTCCGTGGCATTTTCCCAAGATAACCGTCAAATCGTCAGTGGTTCCCGCGATAAGAGCATCAAGCTTTGGAACACCCTTGGCGAATGTAAATTTACCATCCCAGACGAAGATGGACACAAAGAATGGGTTTCCTGCGTACGCTTCTCCCCAAGCACTGCCAACCCGCTTATCGTTAGTTGCGGCTGGGACGGCCTTGTAAAGGTTTGGAACTTGACCAACTGCAAGCTTCGCACCAACCTTATGGGCCACACCGGTTACTTGAACACCGTAACCGTATCACCAGACGGGTCCTTGTGCGCCTCCGGTGGTAAGGACGGCGTTGCCATGCTTTGGGACTTGAACGAAGGCAAACGCCTATACAGTTTGGAAGCAAACGACATCATCCACAGTCTTGTCTTCTCCCCCAACCGATACTGGTTGTGCGCCGCCACCGAGAAGTGCATCAAGATCTGGGACCTTGAATCCAAGATCGTTGTAGGAGAGCTTTCCCCAGAGCTTCCAGTGGTTGGCCCAAAAGCCAAACAACACCACTGCATCTCCCTTGCCTGGAGTGCCGATGGCGCCACCCTTTTCAGTGGTTACACCGACAACAAAGTTCGCATTTGGACCGTTGGTTTGGCATAAAGATTTTTCTGCAACTCTTTTTAAATGTGGTAAATGGTAAAAGATTACACAGCACACGAAGTAATAATTTATGCATATTTGCTAGAACTCATTATACTAACTCGTAAACTTGTTCTAATGTTTCTCTCTTGCTCTGTACAACCGCGTCAAGTTATATTAATGATAAGAGTACGCGTATTAATAAATTTTATGAAATATGCCGGTGAAATTATCTCTCGCGTGAGAGTGCAAATCGTCGGGCCGCTTAAATCGTCTGCATCAGGGCTGGAACTGGGTTGGACGAGTAAAATTTCAGCACACGTTCTGCTTTCTCCGCTACATTTTCCGGGGTAAACCCGAAATGTTTAAACGCGTGGGCGCCGGGGGCAGATACCCCAAATGTTGACATGCCTATTTGGTAGTGCGAATAGCGGCTCCAACCTGTCAATGACCCTGCTTCTACGCTGACAACTGGGCTCCCTGATCCCAGAACGCTTTGCTTGTAGTCGTCGGACTGGGACTCGAATAGCTCCCAGCAGGGCATTGAGACGATGCGAGCTTTGCTGTCGCTTAGCAATTTTGCTGCTTCGACGCACAAGTTGACCTCTGATCCGGTGGCAACAAACGTAATGTCTGGCTTGCCGTCACTGGCATCTGAGAGGATGTACGCACCACGTTGAACTTTTTCCGCGCTTGAGCCAGCCTGGGTAGGCATGCCCTGACGGCTTAGACAAATCGTGGATGGTGCTGTTTTGCACGAAAGCGCAGAAAAATACGACCCCGACGTCTCATTTCCATCACACGGGCGAAAAACGTACATGTTCGGCATGGCACGAAGGCTGCACAGCGTTTCAATTGGCTGGTGGGTTGGGCCATCCTCCCCTAGCCCGATAGAATCGTGTGTCATGACGTAAATGGCACGGAAATGGCTAAGGGCGCTAACTCGGATGGCGCCCAATGCGTAGCCCACAAAATTCAAAAATGTCGCGCCAAATGGGATAAACCCGCCGTAGGCAGCTAGTCCGTTTACGATTGCTGCCATTCCGTGCTCGCGTACACCGAAACGAAGGTAGCGGCCCTCAGGGGTCGCTTTTTGGAAATCTGCACAGTCCTCTGGCCAATTTGTCAAGTTGGAAGGGGTCAAATCGGCCGATCCACCGACCCACTCTGGGACCAAATTTGCAAACGATTTAATGACCGCTTGCGAATGTTTGCGAGTAGCCATTGTCTTGTCGCCTACGGTAAATTTTGGCAACGCGCTCAATAGATTCTCTGGAAGCTCGCCTTCCCAGCGCCGGCGCAATTCCGCCGCCTCTTCTGGGAAAGACGTGCTGTACGCCGACCAGGTTGCTTGCCACTCCTTGTATTTTTGCTCCCCTGCGCTGGAAACAGCCGAGTAATACTGGCGAACTTCTTCGGGGATGTGGAACATCTTGGTGGCGTCGTACCCGAGTTTAGTTTTGATCGCAGCGATGTCGTCATCTCCTATTGGGGAACCATGGACTTTGTGAGTGCCTTGCTTCGCCGCGTAAATTCCAATGGTAGTTTTAACCTTGATGATGGTCGGCTTGCCGGTCTCGGCCTGGGCGGTGGCAATCAAACTTTGCAAATTGGCAATGTCCGTAGTGTTCCCGTCATCGCAGGAAAGGACTTGCCATCCATACGCTTCAAATCGCTTCCCGACGTCTTCCGTAAAGGCAAGATCAGTGGTGCCGTCGATCTGAATATTGTTGTCATCGTACAAGACAATCAATTTCCCTAACCCCAGGTGCCCAGCCAAAGAGCAGGCCTCTGCCGCCACTCCTTCTTGGAGGCACCCGTCGCCACAAATTGCATAAACGTGGTGGTTCACCAAAGAGTGGCCCTCTTTGTTGTAGCGAGCCCTCATGTGGGCTTCCCCAATCGCCATGCCAACCGCATTTGAAATTCCTTGGCCAAGTGGCCCCGTGCTAACTTCAACTCCAGCAAGCAGGTGGTTTTCTGGGTGCCCCGCAGTGGGACTTCCGAGTTGACGAAAGTTTTTCAAGTCGTCCATAGTGGGGTTAGCATACCCTGTCAAGTGAAGCATTGTGTACAACAACGCGCACCCATGACCGTTGGACAATACAAAGCGATCTCGGTTTGGCCAATCTGGTGTTGAAGGCGCATAGTTCATCACAGAGCTCCAAAGGGCATGTGCTATAGGGGCACACCCCATTGGGGCCCCAGGATGTCCACTTTTTGCTTTCTGTACAACCTCTGCTGACAGGATCCTGATGGTGTTAATGCAGTTTGTGTGAATGTCCATTTTCTGACGCTTGTTTACTGACATAATAAGGATGGGTAATGAATCAATACGGTGAAAAGAGTGAATTTAAATTAAATATATTCTACACACGTACTATGAGCATATATTTTCCTTCTGTTAGGATGACTATGAAAGTCACATGAACATCGTCTACATACAACATTCCATGGAACGACGAAGACATGCAGATACGAACAAAGAAGAAGGAACAAAAACTCTACTACTTTTTTTTTTTTCTGCTGTGCTGTGGTAAGAAAAAGAAAAAAAAGATAGAAGAAATAAAATACTGTACAGTAATAGACCGACTAATAATAATAATCTTCTTCTTTCTTCTTCTTCTATTTTTTTTTATTTCTTATTGACTTATACTTTTACTATTCGGTTCGTACCTGGTAGAAAATAAAACACCTGAGGTACGAGTACTTCATAAGTGTGATGATGCGATTGTGATTTTGAATGCTGTGCCATGTATTGAATTGATGATGACGTCGCTTTGTTTTCTTTGATGATGATGTGATACATTCCTCGTATTTTAAATTGGATACTATTCGTCTATATAGCTCCAAATGTACTCTTATAGGTAGTAATCCGATAGGATATGTATATGAATCTACTACGGTATGTACTTGTTTAATATTTAATATATGTATTTTATATAGGTAAATATAATAATAATCCAGCGAAGTACCCACCGCATACGAGGCCGTAGTCTATAAGTTATGCACTCAAAATATAGAAGAAGGTATTATACTTCTTCGAAGAAATTTTAAAAAAAAAGTAAAAAAATTCTTCTTTTAGAAAAAATAATAATAATATTAATATGGAAAAAAAATTAACAAAACAAAAATATCCCAACATATCGCAGTAGAATTTCCATTATGCTTTTGTCAACTCTTCCAGCTTTTGGTCTTTCTCCAAGGCCTTCTTGGTCAATTGATTGGTCACCTCTTTTTGACTCTCCAAGTCTCGCTTAAGAGATTCTGCCTCTTTAGTTTTCGCGTCCAAAGTTTTCTTGGTTGCAGCTGGGTCGTCTTGGCTATTCAGGGCACCTCTTAGTTTATGCTGCCCTACAATCTTGGCAACAGCAGCGTCTACGGCCGTTGTCACCTGACCTTCGAGGTTTGATTTTTCGGGTGTAGAAGACTCCTTTTCATCGCTATTACTATTACTATCGCCACCACATCCATTGCATTCTATATGCAATGTTGTGCCCGGCACAGCTACATTCGTGCCCCCGGGGCCTTTCACCTGCACACCACCAGCTGCAGCAGGTTGGGTTGGTTGAGCAGGTTGGGCTTGCTTCGGCATATTCGCGGCTATTTTTGCCATAAACTCGCTCATGATGTTTTTCATTGTTGAAACTTGCTTGGTCGCAGATTTCTTGGCATTTCTCTCTGCCTTCTTCCTAAATTCTTCGTGGTTTTTCTTCACGGATGCCTCGGCTGATTTCATATTAGTGGCCATTTGGTTTTCTAACGACATTTTCCTAGACAACAGGTCTTGTTTTTCCTTCAAAATGTCCTGAATATCCCTGTTCAAACTTTTCATCTTGCTGTTTCCGTGCTCCTCTAACCGTTGCATGTGGGCAACGGCACGCTTGTTGCTTTCTTCGGACCTCGATGCCCTAGCTTTCTGCTCGCTAAGAGACTTTTTAAGGGCATCTATGTTCCCCTGCGATTGCTTCTGTTTTTCTCCGGCTTCCTCCAGCCTCTTCTGGCTCTGGAGAGCTAATCGTTGCTTCGTTTGCAGTTGTCGCTTAGCACGCTCAATGGCTTCAAAGTCTTTCCCCGCCCGAGCATCTGCGAGTCGTTTCTCTGCTTTTTGTTTTTCTTCTACGGCTGCTCTTGAATTTCGCTGTGCTGCTTTCTCAGCTTCTTCTTGCCTTGCTCTCTTGTCTTGGGCTTTAGCTTCCTGCTCTGCAATTTTCTTGGCCTTGTCTTGGGCGTTCCTGCTATCGGCCTTCCGTTTTTCTTCCTCCGCGTCCATGGCGTCTCTTTTCCGGCGCTCCTCGTCTTGGTTTTGAGATAATTTACTGCGCTCCTCCGCAAACTTGGCCTTTTGCTTAAGCAGCAACATTTTCTCGAGCCTTTCGACGTCCGAGGGTAATTTTGCGGGAAGGTTAAATTTTGAGCGAACGTGCTGCAAAATATACTCGATGCCTTGTTTGGCACGGGTGTTTTTCTCCGTCAAAATACTCTGTAGCTTCGAGTTTCCTTGCCTCTTCGCAGCTGAAAGTTGCTTTTCGATTACGCTTTGCTGTGCTGTTGCATAGTTCAGCACTTTCTTCGTTTTTTCCAAACTGGTGTACATTGAGCTCAACAAGTCCTCTGCTTCCTTTGCAGTCATTTGAACTCCGCTCACGCTCAATAGTGCCCATGAAGATTTCAGACGGTCTGAGGAAATTACCGCGTCGTCCGATACAGACTCTTTTGCAGCGGCTTGCTTCTTTTGCATACCAAAAGATATCCCTACCGTTCTTTGTAGACGTTCGTGCGTTTTCTTCGCCTCTTCTATACCTGTTTTCGGTACCCCCTCCGTTAGATCTTCCGGCTTCTGCCGTTGCCTCGATCCCGATGCAACGGCAACTACGGCGAAAACCAACGCCAAACTCAGCAAAGCCGTCCTCATGGTAGTGAAATATAATTACTATGTATTTTAATCCAGCTACTCCCAGTAAAAGGAAATTTTCGCGTCCTTTACGTTGCTTTGTTTTACAACTCCTCAGCCGCAACGTTCCTTTTGCTTTCCTTCCGAATGAACTGCCTATCCCATCGCACTAGACTCGATGGAAAGCGCACGCACGCACGCATAACTTTCCTTTCAAACAAATAGAACGCTGTAACAGATAGATAGTAGTTATGAGGAAAGGAGAAGTCAAATAATTATTATAAATAATAAATAATCCAACCAATATGCAAGCAAGAAAAGGCAAATAGCACCTTGATAGCACAGACCTTCCTTCCCATCAAACTTCACAAGGCTAAACAGTTCGAGTGCTGAGCCCATTTGTATTTTATTCTATGCGTAGTAAAAGACTACGGGGAAGTACAAAACAATTCCAATAAGAGTGTACTGCATAGGAATTACATTACAATATCATTATCCCCCTTTTTTTTGCATGGACTTCTTCGTCGGTTTTCGGCTCCTCATTTTATGTTGGAACAATGATCAAGTAATTTTTGACACTAACTTTATTTATAATAACTGCACAGTATATGTATTGAATAAAGGTGTTCCACATAAATGTACAATTATTTTATAAATAAGAGATACTGTTTGGACTGCCTCCTTACCCCCCGGCCAACATTTAAAAACAAAAGTACAATTATTTGTATACTCCGTGTCCCTAATAGTTTTCTACAGAAGAAGACGGTCCTTTCTTCATCTACTTATAATTAAATTTAAAATATGAAGGCCCCTTCCTTCTACCATCATCGTGTTGTTATTATTACAATAATTATAATGCCATCGAAGATCGGTTAACAAGCCATCTCTCTCGTATCAGGCGGTTGCGCACACCTACATTGTTAGCCTGGTATAAAGAACGGAATTCACACAAAAGGAATCGGATGCATAGCCATTGACCTTCACAGAAACATTCGTTGGGGAAACTGCTTACAATGTCGCGTTTAGGAAGTGCACTGATAGTCCTCTGCGCTGCAGCGGTAGTCGCTGATGGTCACTATTTGCGCCAGTCCCCTGTTCAGTCAACGTCAGAAGTGATTACTAAAGTTAGAAAGGTTCTTGCGAACGACACACTGGAGGAAATCAAGGCTCAGCATGCAAAGGTGAATGCCCCGATCATTGAAAAGGTAACCAAGAAGAGTATCCCAGCCTTTGACCATGGAATTAACGCAATTATGGATAAGCTCAGCCATGGCCATGCCTTGCAGACGCTGCCCCAGTACACTGGGAACGCAACAAAGTTGCAACTGGATCACGTTAATGAATATATTGTTCGAACGGTCATGGATAGATTTATCACACCTAATTCAGATGACAATGGTCACCAGAACCCGTCAAATCGTATGGAAGGACTTATCCTCGCGTTGGAAAACGCCTTGAAGAACTTGCAGTCGGCGTTTGCAAACGTGAAAGCAGATTTGAACCAACTGTCGGAGCTGTACGCAAAACAGCCCGAGTCTCCTGCCTTTTTGGAAGTCAGGGAAAGTGCCGGTGTTGATTGGACGTCGGAGTTAACTGCGGTCATGGGTAAGTTCAATGCCGACACACAAGATTTCATAAATAATGTTCGGACAATTATCCGTATGCTGGACGAAAACCCCAGCAGTGGAAAAAACTCCCAAGCGAAGAAAAAGCTGGAGTCTCTTATCAATAAACTCGTTGCTCTGGGTGCAAATATTGGCTTGCATCATGACAGCGTAAAAGAAATTAGCGCGTTGAGGAACAAGATTGCCAACAGTAAGAGTGGGGCAAAGGATATCAAAGCTGAAGAAATCGCCAAATGGAAATCCAAATTACAAAAATTGGAGACGTCGGCGGCCACCGCTGGAACTAAGATAAGAGTTTTGAAGAAGTATGAGGAAGTGTGTCAAAGTCTGATAAGCGCGTGCATTTTTGAGGGGAAACGAGAGATAACACTGATGAGAAATGGGCGAATAAACCAGCAAGGAAAACTTGCGACTTCCCTTTATGAATCATTGGGTGTCCCCGAAATAATGAGCCATTTCAGGGGGGGGCTAAACGATCGATACAGTGTCATTCAGCGCCTATACCTAGAAGAGAAAAAGATGCTAGAAATTAAACGAAGCTTGAACGAATCGATAACTGCAAAAGAAAGCGATGACGTTGTTGATCGCATCAAATTGAAGCTGAAGACTGCGGAGGGAAACATTCAACGTTTGCACCGTATAATCGCGAAAGGGTTGGCCAAGGAATTCGAGAAGGCAACTCCGTCGTCGGGGAAAAGTGTCAAAAAGGAAGTTGCAGCGGAACAAAAGAAGTTTCGGGATGAAACGAACCAGTTGAAAGCTCTCCAGGGTGAATACGACTCTACCACGGGTAAGAAAAACAAAGCCCTGCGGGAGGCGGCGAAAGAAGACGCAGAAGTAAGTGGGCAAGAACAGAAACAGCAACGCCTTGATGCGCATGTCAAAGCTGCAGCCGAACATGAACGCCGAATTGCAGCCTTGCAACACCAACTTTTGCAGCAGCGAAAAATCAAGCAACTGGAAGCCCAAGAAGCCGAGGCACTTGGAAGGCACGAAGACGTTCGCAAAGCTAGAGAAGCTATTAGATTGATAAACCAGAAGGCGCTTGCGAACGAAAAAATGCTATTGGCAGCATCTGAAAAGGGTAAATCAATAGAGGATGACGCAAAAGCGGCCCAGGCTGAGTTAGAGAGGTTGATGGAGAGGGCAAAGAAATCTGAAATGCTTGCGGAGAAATTAAAAAAAGACGCCCATTCGAAGGAAGCGAAAAGAAACGCAGAAATAGGAAAATTAAAGGACCTGAAGGCCAAATTGCATGCAGACTTGGGCCGACTCAAAGCTAATTATCAACAATTGGCCGCGAAGATCAACGCTGGAAGTGGCGTATCAACACCAGACTCGATCCTCAACAACGACGATTTAAATGATCAAGCGCAAGCGGATGCCAAATCGCAAATTGAAGCAATGCTCCAGGGAGTCAGCAACATTATAAATGCCAGAAACGCGGCTAAATTCCCCCAGCAGCCAAAACCTGCGGCACCGGCACCGCAACAACATGTCATTAATATTGTTGTTGGTTGTGGTAAAAAATGCAAGGATGAGAAGGACCATCCGAAGGGCAAACCAAAACCCAAAACGATTGATGCTGCTGTTAAGAAAGCTGTAGCATCCGCTTTGAAGGATAAGGCCGCCGAAGACGCTGATAGATTGGAACGTCGAAGGCTAGAACTAGAACACGATCAGCGTGTGCAGGAGCAGGCAGCATCAGAGGTTCAAGCAGCCTTAGAAGCAAAACGTGACTTAGATGACCAGGTTTTACTGTTGAAGGGTAAGCTTGGTGAGCAGAAGAAAAATGTGATGAGTGCAAAAAGCGATCTTCAAAATACGAAAGCTATAGGCAGTGTCGATAGGCAAAAGGCAGAGGAGGAAAGTGATAAAATGAAAGAGGTCTCAGACATTGTTCATAGCAGTGGGTAGCGAAGTAAGTTCTCGTTCCTAATTTTTTGTAACTTTCGCGACTGCGTCGCATTTTGTAATTTTGAACCACAACGCACACTAAATTTTATAACAATATATTTAAATATTAAAAATAAGCTCACCTTTAAAACATTTACGCCGCTTCTTGGAAAATCACACAAGGACTGGTTCATTTACGAGTGATACATCGGATGAGGAAGTGTTGTTTACGGGTCTTTTGAGTTTGAGGGAGTGAAATATATAAGAATCTTATCATAATTTTTAAAACAGGGTGAAAGAAAAAAACACCCAAGTCACTGAAAGAAAAAAGCGAGCAGCTGGTGGTTAATTAAGAGCATATATCCCTTTTCAGAATTTAATACACAAATTGATGTTTCCTAAAAACATTTTGTATTACTGGTCACCGCTGCTAAAACTTCTTTCTTCCAGCAAATTTAGTATGCGGTCAACCTTTCCCTTTAATTCCGCAATATCCTGATTTAACCGTTTCACATCTTTCGCAACCTTTTTAATCGGATTTAGAGTTTTTTTTCTTTTTTTCTTTTCTTGCTTATATGCATTCCAGATTGTACGGTACACATTGTCTTGCTTGAACGCTTGTTTTTTTGTTTCATTACTTGTTGTTCTTTCATTGTCAACTTCGATAATTTTTTCAATCACGTATTGTAGCATTTCTTCCGACTGCAAATTAGAAAAAAATTCTTGGGCACTTTCCTTTGTATATTCTATACTTTCATTTCCCTCAGTGATTGATTTCAATACTTCATGGATCTCTTTTCGCAAGGTACCATTGAGGGCAGAATAACCCTGACGAATTCCCATAAACACATCTTTTTGCAAGGCATCATCGAATACCATACCATCTGGGTCGGTGTCGCAGTATTTTAGTAATAATCCCGAGTATTTCGACCAAGTGAAACGTAGCTTTTCAACCCCTTGATTTTTCAATCGCTTTTTACCGCAACAGAAACAGCCAAAAATTAAAACATAGTAAAGCTGCTTGGTGGCATACTCAATCATTGTTTCCCCTCGCTTTACCCGTAGCCGCTGCTCTTCTCTATGCTCTTCATACCCATCTGAAACAATGGCAATCAGAATGTTGACAATAACAGTACTTAAAATTATAAACGTCATCCACAGTGTGATATATTTCCAATATGCCTGGTTGCCTAGACCAATACCTTCATACCCAGGACCCAAGCCATCCGATATATATTCGTCGTAATCATACAGCCCAAAAGATAAACGTGCTATAGTGTTAGCTGAACTCAAAAAACTATGAAAATCACGAGAACCACCAAACGCACCGAAAAGGCTGTAACTGAATCCTCCAAAACCATACAAAAGAACTATTACAACTACTAACGTATCCGCTAACTCAGCATAGGCATGCCTTAATGTGCTTGTAAGAATACTTGCGCCGCTATGCCAAGACAATTCCTTTACCATCATTATCATGAGAAAGAACAAAAGTATGGATGTGAGGAGTTGAGTGTAAAACTCTCGCAAATAAAATTGAGAATAGAGTGAGTATTGGACTCTCTGGGATGTTGTATCTTCTAATCGATAGAGTGTTCCTTTTGGGTGTTTCATCAATGCATCGGTAGAAACCGGCATAAAGTTAACAATGCACAACCATATCAAGATTCCCCACCCTAATACAACAACAAATAAATTGAATCCATTTGAAGATTTACTCAGTGTTTTACATGTACTCTTCGTTCGCTTGTTAACTTCACAGATATTTCCAATAATCGTATATGATAACAAAATTTGGCACAGGAGAAATACCACAAATAATGTAATAAACCATGCGTTTTCCGTTTGTGGGGTGGTTAAAATAAACCTAAACAGGAGTTCTAGTCTTTTAGTTGTATATTGGTCCGTTGGATCAATAAGTATGTAATACCAAAGGTGATCATAAGGGTTCAATACTGAAACATCCAAACGCTTCAGCTCCATCATTGTTTCACTAGCCAACGCAGACTCCAACTTACCCAGTGCTTGCCTAGCAATATTCGTTCTGTTTGATTCATGGATTTCTGCAGAAAATATAGGTACAGAAAGCACGTCCCTGCGGTACTGAGGATCAAATTCACTGTAAAGTTTGTACTTGCTTTGCAGCAGCGACGTCATATTCTCATTTTTGCCAACTCCACTGGACAAAACAGGGCAAATATTTTCATAAGTTTTTGCCAAAGAAGATTTTGGAGCACTGTTTCCGTCAGAAGGAGTGTTGCCGGTATCCCTTGGGTGTTGCTCTTCATAATTGCACAATATTGGTTGTAAGCTAGCATGAACTAGCATCAGTTCCATCTTATCCCCAAAGTACCTGTGGTTGTCGACGAGATCCCTCACAAGCTGTATACCCCAGGCATTAAATTGTTTTCGTTCAAATTGATCGCTTGGCACAATTAGTTTGTCTTTGAAGTTACTCTTTTCACCAGCTATATCTGCGTAATACGATGCGGACATACTAAGGTGAAAGGTGATAAAGAAGAAAAAGGCAGAGAGAACAAATCTACCACATCCATTGTGAGCAAATCTATCGTCTAGAACTTCATATAAGTTGACTGATTCTTCTGGCTTTTTCGGCTCTTCCGAATCTTTTGACCGTTCAGGAGCAACTAGCACGGGCATTTCGGTTAACGTAATAAATGATTAAAGAATAATTAAAAAAATTGAGCTTGTTTTGGCTTGAATGAATTGACTTTATCTCTCTGAGTTCTCCCATCAACTCGGTGTTCTTCCTCTAGGCCTCAACAGCAATTAAGCCGCTGCTTGGAAGATGGTACAAGGATTGATTTATCTCTGAGTGAGATATCGGATGAGGAAGTTGATTACG
>LT642162.1:0-42526 GCA_900128585.1 Stramenopiles sp. TOSAG23-3 | reverse complement strand
AAGAGTCGAAAGAAAGAGTCGAAAGAAAGAAAGAAAGAAAGAAAGAAAGAAAGAAAGAAAGAAAGAAAGAAAGAAAGAAGAAACTATACGATCCATCCAAAGAATTTTGTTTTTGTCTGTTAATTGTTAATCCATCCTCTTTTCTTCTTCTTCAATTTTTAATATGGAAATAGCTAGCCGTAGTTTTTATTCCTCTTTCTTTTCTTCTTCTTCCTTTCTTCTTCCTTTCTTCTTCTTTTCTTCTTCTTTCTCTTTCTTCCTTTCTTCTTTCTTCTTCCCTTTATTTCGGATTTCTTCCTTTCTTCTTCGGACTGCTTCATCTACACATTATCAACCAGGTTTAGGTTTGTTAGTTCGTTTGTCAAGAATGGTAGTATGTGAAGTTGTTGATAGAATGTTTGGAAAAGAAGGATGGGAAAAGTACACCGTTGAACGTTTGGTGTGTGTAGAAAGAGTTAATCGTGCACGTACGTACATCCTGAGAAACGGTAGTGTTTTTTTTTCTTCCCAACAGACAGGGATTCTGGCAGTATGCTTGGCGATAAAAAAAAGAAAGAGAAGGAAAATGAGGACGACGACTACGAGATGGGAGAGTTTCGTGGAAAGTACATCATGTACGATCGTCTGTTTTTTGAAGTAGACAAAGCAGTCGCTGCGAAACATCTGCGCCGCGAAATGTTTCGGTTTTTCATGTTTGTTGTCACGTTCATGCCGTACGTCGTCTTGCAGAATAGCGTCACCCACAGTTTTGCAGTAGAGAATACACTACGGGAAACGTTCGTTCGCAGCCAGTTCCATTCGACGACGGACACGTTGATCACGTTCGACGACATCGATACGGTGGACAACTTCTGGCGCTGGTGCGACCAGATTCTGGTGGAAAGGATGTACAACAACACCGCCTCCCCGACCGGTCCGCACGCAGTGAAGAACTACAACGAGCTGTTGTGGGGCGTGCGGCTCCGCCAGGCAAGGGTGAAATCCAAGACTGTGTGCGACCTGCCGCCTGTAATCTTAGACGCGGGGGTGGTCGACAAAACCAAGTGTGCCACCGATTTTTCCCAGGAAAACATGGACACTCAAGGGTTCGGCGGAATCTTGAAGGCGTCCAACACGAGCCTGTACCGTTGGAAACCTGCGGCAGAGACGGGAGACCTTCCGATGGAGAGCAGGGCAAGCATAAACCCCGTCGTCTACTCGGGGGCCGGGCACATCTACGACTTGAACACGAATCGCACTGCCGCGCAGCAAGCCATCAAATGGATGGCATGCTGGCCCAGAGGCCCCAACGAACTCCTCACCGAGGCGTCGACTTGCGTGCCGTTCATCGACAAGCAGACCCGGGGCGTGTTTGTCCAGTTCTCCACCATCAATGTGAACTATGATTTGTTTGTTCGGTCGGAGTTTCGAATAGAATTTGCCGTGTCGGGCTGGGTGGAGACGGAGGCCATCTTTTACCACGGGCAACTTGTGGAACGCGCTAGTTCCACCGCAACATTTATAGTATTCTTGGATATCCTCCTCTGCATCATCATCATTTTGGATACATTGAAGTTTCTCGGCGGGTTGCGCACTCGCGGGCTGAACAACGTAAACCTGTGGACGCTGGTAGATGCCGTCATGTACTTTGTGTTCTGCATCCACGTCTACGATTCGGTTCGTCGCGGCGTGTTCCTGGACGATCAATTGCAGATAGTGTCTGCCCTGGACAGTGGCTCGTTCTATAACACGTCAAGCTTGCTTTTGTGGTACCGGACGATGCAGCAGCTTTATGCCCTTAACACAATTCTGCTCATCGTTAGAACGTTTAAATACTTGAACTTGACGTCCGGGCTTCAATCGGTGTTTCGAACCCTCGCCATGGCCTTCAAAGACATGATATATTTCTTCGTCCTGTTCTTTCTGATGTTTTTCGGGTTCGTCTTCAGTGGCTACGTTCTCTTCGGCCCCCGGTCGGCCGATTTTAAAACGTTGCGGGCGAGTTCTGTCACTCTACTTCGGATGGCCATCGGGGACATTGACTACAACCGTTTTGTGGAAGCGGACCCAGATTCTGCGCCGTACTTTTTTGTCATTTTTACTGTTCTTTTCTACTTTGTCATGACAAACATTTTCTTGTCGATCATTTTGGACGTGTGGCACAAAGAGAAGGAACGCTTAGACAAGCAGTACGCGCGCGAAGAGAACATAGACATCATGAGCGGCTGGCGCCGAACGGTTCTTGACCTAGGGGAGTACCTTACGAACCCAAGAACCTACCGCCGGTTCGTTCGACAACTGAAACAGCCGCGGACGTGCTTGCCAAAAGTGTTTAGATATTTTTGTGGTGACCCATCCAACATGACCATCGACGAAGTCAAGGAACGCTTGAAGCTTTGGAGACTCAAGCGCCAGAATCAGCACACGGTTTTCATGCACTTTGCGCTGGTATTAAAAGCCTTAGAGGGGGGGCTTTTGGACCACAAAGATGTTACAGACGAACAGGTTCGGGGTATCATGTCGTTGTGCAAGCAACCAATCAATTCAAGGATTTTGTACATTTATGATAGGGAGCAGAAAGAAGCAAAATTGGCGTCCATGAGCGAAGGGCTTGCTGAAAGTCCCAGTATGGATGAGTTTGCCGCGAAAGACATTGGTCTTACGTCTATGAAACGCCTCATTCAGGCCCTGGGCATGGTGCACACGAATCAGAGCAAATACTGGGGGAAGATAACAACGAATCTCGAAGCCGTTCAAATGCAAAGCGCATCCATGCAACGGAAAATGGAGACGTTGCACAGTCGGATGGACCAGCTGGTCCCGAAGCTGGGGAGTGCCCACGGTGGCCGTGGACTTGATGACAGGAACAATTAAGCAGGAGCAGGAGAGATTTCGAAGCCGCTTGCTTTGGCAGTTACGTAGTGTACGCCATCGATAAAGTACCGTGAAGCGACGTACATCTGAAGCAGTTAAAAACCTTACTCGTAATAGAGAGATGTATACCCTGAATATAAATTTACTTTCCTCCCCCTCTATGTACCCGCACAACAAAAAAACAATTCACATCCCCAACATCCCAACGTCCCCGACCTGCTCTATAATGTCAAAACCATCAATGCTATTGTTGAACTCGTCGTCCAGGGGGGAATCAATACTAATCCCCTCCACTGCGGACATAACATTCTCAACGATGTCAAATTCTTCAAAATTGATGGTGGTCTCTGTGTTTGAAGGGTCATCGTGCCCCCCCTCCGTTTTACTTTTCTTCTTCGGGACCTCGCTGGAATTGGACCGTTTCGAGACCACATTGAGTTTTTTCCGTTTTGTCGCCACCTGGAAGGAGATAATATCGTCGACAAGGTTCAGCTTGCTCGCACGTCGTTCAAGTTGCGCCTCCAACGATAATTTCGCAGAATTGTTCGCTAAGTGTTTCCACTGCGCCACCTCTCCCTTCAGGCCATCACGCTCTCTTTCCAATTCCGTGATGCGCTTTTGAAGCTTTGTTAGAGAAGCCTCATAACTCCGTTTCCACAATTCCGTGTTCTGGTCTGCACTATCGGACTGACCTGCCGGTTTGGTAGGCGTTGCACTTCCTTGTGCTGGCTCCGTCGCTGGTGGAGGGAAAGGATCCTCCACCGCCGTCTGCTCAGCGCGCAACGGCGGCGGGACTTCTGCTTCCACTGCCGACCGCGGGGTCTCCTCTTCAGCCAAGTTTTGCTCAAGTTTAACACGACGCTCCTGCTGCTCCTCGAGGGATATTCGTGCCTTTGCCAAAGCTTTTATGGGCTCGTCGGAGGAACCTTGCATTTTTTGTTTCATTCTATCAATGGTGGCTATCAGTTTTGGGTCATTCAACCGGTTGAACACGAACGCCGCGGTTGCCGTTGGCAGCCTGCCATTATCAGATGTTGCTCGCTGTATGCTAGGGTCGTCGTTACCAAACGGCGAGTCCAGTTCTTTTCGATCAGGCGTCTTCACCTCGTTCCCCTTCGAAGGTGATGGTTTCCTGTTGTTTGTTTCCTGTCCGTTTCTAGTCTTGAATATGCCTGTGCTGGTGGCTCCAACCCCTCCATAGTACCGAGGCCCACCGACAACTACCCGTTTCCCTTTCCACGCCCATACCCCCGACGATGCAGTGTGCGGCCTATTTTTCCAATCTTCGTCCATGAATTCAGGGATTTGGCCCTGAATGGAAACTTTGTCGACGCTAGCCGGTGCGGTTGCTGGGCGCTGCCCTCCTATTTTCAAATCCTCTCGGGCGGCCTCCATATCAAACCCTCTCTGCCCAGGCAGCCAATATTGCGTAGTTGCAGGGTGAAGTCTCGAGTACGGCAACGGTCCCCCAAACCTCCTTGTGTGCGTTTCGTAATTGGGGACGTTTCTGCGTCTCTCTGCCTCGCTCGTCATTCGTTCCACTGGCGCCGGCCTTCCCGTCAAGACGGAAGGAACGTCGGCCGGTGCGTTTTGAACGGGCGGCGCAAGCCCAAGAGATGCCGCTGCTTGAAGTTCCACATAGATCATATCCCGTTCCTTTTTGACAGCCGCCAACTTTGCATTCCAAGCCTGATGCTGGCTTGGCCTTAGTTCCCGGAACAGCGCCCTATAACGGGTCTGCAAGTCGACATAATATTGTCCCATTTCTTGAAACTGTTGCCTTAACCTAACGTTGGTATGCGTCTTACCTGTCCCAGCACCGAACGCTGCGAACGACAAACTCTCCCTATAACTCATCCTCTGTAAGAGTGAAAATTGAAATTACCCCAAAAAACGATATCTTCAACCTTTAAACATTGATAACGTGACGTTTCTACAAAACAATTCTCTGAACATTTTCAAAAATCAAAAAGAGAGTTCAATCATTGCAAATTTCAATTTTCAATTTTCTTGGTTCATTATTATACGAAAGAGAAGAACGAAAGAAGAAGAAAGAAGAACGAAAGAAAAGAAAGAAGAATATTATTTTATTTCAAATTCTCATTAAATATTAATATATAAATACCATATGATGCTATGTATATGTTAAATATTTATTTTAAAAGCGTGTTAATATTGTATTCTATATATAGGTAAAGTACCCTTAGTACAAATATCGTAAGTTTATGTAAAAGCAAGTATAAAATTTCGAAATTTCATTCTTCAAGAATTCAAAGAAGAGAGAAAGAGAATGAAAGAATGATGGTCAAAGAAGATTTGATGGAATGAGTGTTTGTTGAGTATTTTGAGTGTTTTGAGTGTTTTGTTGTTTGGTTGTTTGAGTTGTTTGAGTTGTGGGTTGTGTTGTGGAACATAATATAAAGTTATAAAGTGTATCTCGATATTATATCTCGATCCCAACGTCGAATGTCGAAACGAGCGAACTTTATTTCTGCTTTCTGCTTTCCTTATGAAATAGACCAATCACATGTTAGCTTCTTTCTTTTCTTTCTTTCTTTCTTTCTTTTCTTTCTTTTCTTTCTTTCTTTCTTTTCTTTCTTTCTTTTCTTTTCTTTCTTTCTTTTCTTTCTTTCTTTCTTTCTTTCTTTCTCTTTCTTTCGACTCTTTCTTTCTTTCTTTCTTTCTTTCTTTCTTTCGACTCTTTCTTTCTTTCTTTCTTTCTTTCTTTCGTATACTTTCTTTCTTTCTTTCGTATACTTTCTTTCTTTCTTTCGTATACTTTCTTTCTTTCTTTCCTATTTTTAAAACCAAAGCAGTGGAAGGAGATATGGAAAGAGATTAAGACTACAAATCTTTGCTTTTGCTTTTGCAGTCTTTCCCAATCTCCCAAATAAACCAAAAGAAAGAATATTTAAATTAAATTTCGTATTCCTTTCTTTTATTATAGATTACATACTTTACTTAATGTACACCGTCCGTACCAACACTTTTGAATCCTGTTGGTTCTTTGGTTCTTTGGTTTTCTTTGGCTCTTTTGAGGCTTTGTGTCAAGTTAAACAAAACAAAACACAAAACAAAACCAAAACAGAAAACCCATCCTAAATATTTGAATGTTTCTTCATAGTTTTGGCCTTTCCTTGAAGCTTTGAACAAAGTGAAACGAATTAGCTCGTGATCAATAGAAGACCGACCTAACTACCTAACCTACTTACTTACTTACTTACTTCTCGATTCGATTCCGATTACGATTCCGATTTCGATTTCGATTTCGATTTCGATTGGTTTGTTAACAACAACAACAGCAATAATAAAAAAATAATAATAAAGAAGAAGAAGAAGAAGAATTAGTAATATTATTATATTTTTATTATATAATAATAATAGTTGAAAGAGTCATCAGAAAATTGAATATTTTGAACAAAAGAATTTAGCCCGAGTTTCTTTTTGTCCAACAGAAAGAATAGAATCTATCAACGCCGCAACGCCGTAGATACATACATTAATATTTTCTTCACCCTGGTCAAAGTATCTAAATAAATAGTTCCGTTCCGCTGAAGTGATAGTGTCAATCTAGTTGGAAACGTTAGGTTGATAATCAGCGTGTTAATCGAATTGAGTTGAGTCGACTGACGGCAGACGATTGAGACAAACAATAGACCTTGGTAGCTAGCTAGACGTTTTAAGTTTTTGCCATAAAATAGAAGTGGCAGAAAGGTCGGTCTAGTAATAATCGTAAGTATTCTCTCTTTCCCTCTTTCTTCAATCCTAAACTCTAGACTTTTTTTTTCCGAGATCAATCCGCGTTTTTATTTTTCCATACCGGCGCCGAACTGGAATACATGAAAAGTAGCGCGGCGACGAGGAGTGAGGAGGGGCGCGGGTGAAGCTTTTTTTCCCATGCAACAATTTTCAAACGACTATATATATTAATGATAGAAACGAATTCAATTTCAACGTTGAGCATTGAATCGGAGCGTTCTTTCGTTCTTTCTAGATTCTGCTTAAATTGATTCGGTCGTTTGGAAGGGGAAAAAGTATTGCCCACGCCGTTGGTTCTTTCGTGGTTGCATAACATTGCATGCGGGGACGCAGAGAGGAAGAAACACGCATTATTTGAGTTGAGGGGTTTGTCTAGCTTTTGTTTTCTTCTTTCACCACTCCCTCGCCATTTCTTTTTTTGACACAACCCAACTAACTAGAACGAATCGTATGTACGGTACTTAAACAGAACACCATTAGACAGGGGGAGCCATAGTTGTCGCTCGAGTTCGATGGCTGCAATAGTAAATAGGCGCCGACGTGCGCGCGGGATGGCGGTCACAGCACGCGGCTGGAATTTTGCGCGTGCGATTTTCTTTTTACTTTTTATGAACTCAGCGCGGGCGCAACCGATGATGACAGACTATATAGAGGCTCAGTTCCCAACGTTTGCGAAGCCCAACTCGGTCGCAAGGGCCTTGAACATACAACTGGAGTTAAAGAAGCACGCCGAGGAGCTGAAAATAATATTGGATCCTATCGACGATGCTGTCAAAACGACAGTTATTACGTTGGCAAACACCGCCAATCAAATTACACCAACTAGTGCAAGTAATCCACACGTTTTCGACTTTACAATGGCCTCTCTGGCGACCGCTGCTGCGGATGTGGCGGCCGTTCTGGACGTAAAACAATATACGACCTGGACCGTGACGGGCATGCCCACCACGGGGAACACGGTTTCATTGTCCGGGGAACAAGGGTCCGTGGTGGACTACCCATCCGGTGTGAACATTTTGTTTAGGGTAGAGTATAAGTGCGGCACTGGTAACGGGTGTGCCAGAAGTTACACACAGGTTAGCTTCTTCGCGATAAAAATGACAGACGCAGAAACCACAACGCCGACGTTTACAGTGTCAAATATTAATAATGT
Organism: Stramenopiles sp. TOSAG23-3; assembly: GCA_900128585.1. Lineage (NCBI taxonomy): Eukaryota > Stramenopiles sp. TOSAG23-3. The sequence continues at coordinate 34,761 of LT642162.1, read as the reverse complement.
CTTTTCCTCCAGTTTTGCCATCACGTTCACCGTGCCAGAAGAGCCAAAAGCGAGCACGATTAAATTGAAAATCAAGCCGCTCAACACGACCGTGGATGCAACGAGCGAGAGGGTAATCGTTTTGTCAGAGTCCTTTGAGGAAACTACTTTGAGTGCCATAACAGTTTCATTGCGACCGCTGTCGCTCCTGGGAGATATGTTTTACCCGGAGACGCAGGCGTCCACCTTTTTTGCAAGTTCTGTCTCGCCTGCCGTGGACTTAGTACACAGTGGGAGTTATAACTTAACATTTGAATACGCCGATGTCTTAGGTAACGACGTTGCAATTGTCGAGGTCGGCCCATTGACGATGGACGGTCAGACGGAAACACCTGTGCTGATCAAACCCGCGACTGGCGTTAACGGGGTGGCTAAAATGCCAGTAAATTTCAATTTGAAATTTAGGTTGCCAGAGCCCGCGGACCCCGGAACGGTCTCGGTAATAATACAACCGATTCCGGGCCAAGAGGTTGACGACAATTGCTCCACCACATTGACCTCTGTTTCGAGGCAAATTTTTCTCAATACGAATAACGAAGGGACGTATGACATAGTGTTTTTGCCAATAGAGGACGCAGCGGACCTTTCGCAGGTAACCTCGGTAGTGAACCCGTGCAATTTGACGAACGGTGCAAAGTACGTATTTAAATTGGCATATTCAGATGCATTTGGGAATGCGGAAGCGAGTACATTTTTACAGATTGTCTTTGATAGTGTCGCTTTGAATCCGTCCCTTACCGCGCCGCTTGAAAATGCCGTTTTGCGGAGTAATTTTGATTTCGAGTTTACGCTGTTGGAGGATGCGATGCCAAACATGTTGAAGCTTACCGGCACATACCAGTCCGGGCCGACGTCTGACTCTCTGGGCGCCCGGGTAATCACGTTCGCCGACTCAGTGCGGGAAACAGGGAACCACAAAGTGGAGTTTGTTTCTCTCAGCACGCTGGCTTCGGATTCAGCAGATGTTGCTAGCGTTTCGCCAGATGGCGATTTTGTGCATAAAGGGGTGTATCTGCTATCTTTAAGCTTCCAAGATCTTGCGACGAACAACGCGGTGGAGCAGACAGTGACAGTGTCGTTTGATACACAAACGGATCCCCCGCAAATCGCATCCCCCGGGGCGAATGATTTTCTCCCTGAACAATTTTACGTCAATTTTTCATTGCCCGAGGTCGCATCCACGGCCGGTGTTACAATAACATTTTTGAAAATTTTGTCCCTAACGGCATTCGGGTTCGAAGAGGAATATTTTACCACGCACACGATCACGGCCAACATTACCGCTGCTGGCGATTACAGCATATTGGTACCAAAATTGTCGACCGCCGCGACTTCTAGCGCGCTTATTACATCTGTTGCAGCGTTGCCGGACGAAGGTGGCGCGCTTTCCGCGCCCGACTTAGATCTGAACGAAGGAACAATATACAACGTGACAGTAAGCTACCGGGACGCAGTCTTAAACGATGCGAACAGTGCGACCGTTGGCTTTATTGAATTCACGGGCAATGCGACGGCCACACCGATACTAACGAATCCGGCGGATGAAAGTGCGGTGGCCTCGTCTTTCAATTTGTCATTTACTCTCCCAGATATACCTTTAACTGGAAGCATCAAATTAGTTTTGACGGCCATTCAAAACGACCCCGTCACAGTCCGTACTTTGACATTCGTCCAAAATTCCGCTATTGAGGCGCGTGGTTCGCATTTCATGACATTTACTAATTTTCACACAGCGGCTGCGGACCTGGCTGTTGTGAGCACTGTATCCCCTCAAACAGAATTAGTCGACGGTGCTATTTATGATCTTTCACTAGAGTACCAAGACCCTGTCGGAAACCCAAAATCCTCCGTTACGTCACGAATTTCATTTCATGGGGGCGAATCTTTGCCATTGCGCATCATCAGTCCAGCGAATTCGTCTTGTTTAAAAACGGCATTTAATTTCACATTCGTCTTGCCCGAAAAAGCGTTTGAAGATAGTTTAAAACTGACAATTACCCCAACGGGTGGGAAAACGGATAGCGCAGGTGCGAGGACCATAATATTTGAGGAGGAAACCGCCGGGGTCAGAACCATTGCAGGTGGAGCGTTCCAACAACTATCCGGGCTAGCAGGGCTTGCAGATGTAAAAAGCATAAGCCCAGCCACGGACTTAATTGACGGAGGAGTGTATAGCATTCTTTTGGAATACCGGGACGCAGCGCAAAACGATCGCTCGACCGCATTTCTAACCGGTTTGACGTTCTGTGGCGATACGACCTTGGACCTAGCAACCCACGACTCTTGGCTACTCAAACACACACTCTCTGGGGTCGTAGCGCTGCCCCAAAACTGGACCATCGGCCTGCGATTGCCCGAGCGGGCATTGGCGGGGTCTTTAATTTTGCAGCTCACTCGCGTTGATGGACCAGCGGATCCTTACAGCCCAAGAACAATTACGTTTGGGCCGGCTTTAGAAGCAGCGGGTGGGCAAGACCACACCAATTTTACATTTTTTGACCTGGGGCATTACAACGATGACAGTCTGGCGGCGTCCACCTACCTAAGGGATGTTCAACCACGGAACCATCATCTGGTGGACGGTACAGTTTATCGGTTTGTACTAAGATATCAAGACTGTGCTTCGAACAGCGAAGTGACGCAGACGCGCGATCTGATCACCTACGCAGGGGGCTCCACGCTGGCCCCCGATATAACCGTACCCTTAATAGTAGGTTCACCAATACCAGTAACATTCATCATCCCAGAGTTGGCAGAACCGGGCAGTGTAACGCTAAAGTTTTTAAGAACTGGGGGAGCAGAGGATGGTAATGGCGAGCGGCTATTAGTGCTCAATAGAAATGCAGAATTTGCACTAGCATACCAACTTGCGATCTACGATCTAACATCCTTGGCAACGACGCTAGCGGAGTATTTTACTTCCGTGACCCCGAATGTTAACTTAGTAGACGGGGGCATATATTCAATTTCTATTGAATATGCCGACGCAGGAGGAAATCCTCCTGTGGAAGCCACCGTACCAAACGTGCTTTATGCAGGGTCTAGTACAAGAGACCCAACGTTGTTCCTCCCGAAGCCGTCGTCTGTAGTCCTGGAGCAAATACCAATATTGTTTAATTTACCAGAGCGCGCGAAAGCAGGGACACTGAAACTTGTGTTTGACGACACGGGCGGTAGTGTTGACAGTCTGGCGCCGCACACATTATCTTTATCATCAGGACTGCTTGACAACGGCAATAAGTCGTTTACGCTTGGTGCTCTTACATCTGCGGTAACGGACCAAGCAGAAATTGGTTCAATTTTAAACGCTGTTTCGAAAGTGTCCGACCTGGTGCATATGACTGAATATACGGTGTCCGTGCAGTACCAAGATGTTGTTCTGAACCCGGTTGCAACGGATAGCGCCACTAGTGTTACGTTTGACGTAAATACGGAGTCTATCGTGTTCACTAGACCCGGGACCCAAACAGCGATAAATACTACTTTTTCCTTCTTGTATACCCTTCCCGAAAACGCCCTTGCGGGAAGTTTGAAGGCAACGATCACTTACGCATCAGGAAACACAGATACTGCGGCAGCTCGAGTGATTGTATTTGACACCACCGTTATCAATGCTGGGACGCACAGCGTTTCAATTGGCGCGTTTAGTGATTCGGCATCATTATCTGGTATCGCTTCTCTTTCACCCGCTACAGACCTTGTCGACGGTGCGATATATGACTTTGCTCTGGAATATCAAGATGCCCCTGGTAACATCAAGTCGTCTTTGACCCAGTCCGCTGTTGTATTTAGCGGAAATGCGACCATTTCGCCTACATTGTCGTTGCCGGCATCGAACACTAAAGTTGCGCAAACCTTTACCCTGCAATTTTCAATCCCAGAACCACCGAAAGCTGGGACAGTGTTGGTCGCTTTTTCACGAACATCCGGATCGGTGGATAACGCGGGGACCAGGCAAATGCGATTCCCTTCGTCGATTGAGAGTGTTGGGACACATGCAGTTTCTGTCACTGACTTACCTTCGGTAGCATCTCTCTCCGCTTCGATAGATTCAGTGGCCCCGACAAACTCGCTTGTTCATGGAGCTTTTTACACAATATCGTGTTCGTACGTAGATATGGCGGGAAACGAGAGAGCGCATGCCTTGAGTACTTCTGTTGAGTTTGATACATTTACCGACCCACCTGCGGTGAGCTTGCCTGTTAGCCAAACGCGAGTGAAAGTCAACTTTGACTTTAAATTTGCCGTAAGTGAAACAGCTCTCCCAGACTCTATGTCACTGGTCTTTACACCTGCTGGTGGAGACGATGCTGGAAAACGCACTCTTATACTAAATGCATCGTTTGATAGTGTTGGTTCCCATACGATCCCAATGACAAATCTTAGCATTTTAGCTGGCCAGTCTTCGGATATTATTTCTGTTTCACCTGCCATTGACTTGGTGGATGGAGTTACATACCTTATTGCAATGAACATGAAGGACATTGTTAATAATGAGGAAGCGTCATCCCCTACGGTGGTGATTGTGTTTGATACGTTTACACGAACGCCGACCCTGCAGTCTATTGGCAGCAACTTTCCCGTCAAGGTTGCATTTCAAATTACTTTTGTGCTGCCGGAAGATGCACTTCCAGGATCTGTACAACTGTTGTTTAGCCCCGAGAGCGGCGGGGAAGCATATGATTCTAATGGTACTCGTTCAGTTCTGTTTACATCTGCTGGCGAGAGTGCCGGAACGTTCACCGCATCGAGTTTAATGACTGGATTTTCCTCCGCGGCTTCTTCTCTTAGCTTTATTGCTTCAGTCAGCCCAGCAATTGACCTTGTGCACATGTCTCCCTATACGGTGACATTGTCGTATAAGGATACAGCAAATAATGATGCGGCAATCGACGTAGTTACAGGCATGGTTTATGATACCTTCACAGAGACTCCCACGGTTCTCTTTCCGCCAGATGGCTCGTACGTCACCACAGATTTTATCCTTAATGTTACTATTCCAGAGACGGCACTTAGTGGCTCTGTTAAAATGACATTTGTAGCAGACAATTTAGCGTCGCATCCGACCATTGCAGACAACGGCGGCACACGCACAATCACATTTTCCAGTAGCGTCGAGCAAGCAAGCTCACACCAAATGCAATTCACAATACTGTCAAACTTGACCAACGCCCTAGCCCAAGTAGCAGCCGTAGGTAATGCTAACGACTTCGTTGATGGCATGGTATACGATTTTCGACTTAATTATCAAGATGTAGCCACAAATGATGCTGCATTTTCGAATACGCAACGTCTATATTTTTCTGGCCAGGCGACCATCAAACCGTCTATGGCGTCGCCAGTAGGGTTCGTGCCTGTCGCTTTTGATGTAGATTTTGTCCTGAAAGAAAATGCATTGAGTGGCTCTTTGAAATTACTGATCGTTTGCGTCAGCACAGCTGACGAGGTTCCAGACTTCACTACAGCGTCAAGGGTAGTTGTATTCGCGGACAGTATTGGGACATTCGGGTCTCACATTACGACAATTAATAACCTGACTACTGCGGCTGCAGATAATGCCGCTGTTGTGTCTGTGACGCCGGCACAAAATCTGGTGGATGGGGCTGTCTATAATTTCACGTTACAATACCAAGATAGAGCAGGAAATCCTATCGCCTCCTTCACCCAGGGTAGAGTCGGTTATTCTGGGAATCACACATTAACGCCCACGTTTAAGACACCGCAGACGGACGAGTACATAAGTGATATATTTTTGATATCCTTCAAACTTCCAGAAACGCCTAAGCCGGGGACAGTCCAAATGATATTCAGACCTGAAAATGCTCTATCGGTTATCCAGGACACCACAGCCGCAAGAGTTGTCACATTTTCGTCACAAATAGAGACGGTAGGGTCACACAACATTACCACGGCGGTGTTTACCACCTTCAAAGACTCGGGGAAAGTGGCAAGCATTTCGCCAGCTGTCAATCTGGTCGATGGTGTGAAATATACGGTAGTGCTGAGCTACAGGGACTCTGTAGGAAACCCTGCTGCGTCTGTACAGCACGATCGGGTTACGTACGTCGGTACTTTTACCCAACCTCCCACAACAACAGAACCATTAGCTTACGATCGGGTGCCAGCAGCATTTCTCTTGGCGTTCACGTTGCCTGAAGACCCTTTGTCAGGAACCATCAAGCTCATAGTGACCCCGGCTAGCTCGCTTGCCGATGGAAATGGCCCGCGAGAGTTTATTCTAAGCAATAGGCTTCAGGGAACGTTCGAGGTCACTGTTCACGGTGATAACTTTCAAACAATGAAGAATAATAATGATATCGTTTCTCCTGTTCCATCCGATCTTTTAATCGACGGGGTCGATTACTCTGTGCAAGTATCATACCAGGATAGGGGAGGAAATGATGCAGCCGTGGTTACGAACAACCTTGTACATTTTGATACCACCCGCCCCAGATTTGTAACTGCCGACATAAATTTGAGTACTGGTATATTAATCTTGGGTGCGTCAGAAACAATAAATTTAGACAAAACCGACAGAAGCGCATATTATGGTGTTAATCAATCGGTGCAACTGGGACAAGTTTTCATTGGTAATACGTCTGGGTCTGGCGCGCTACTAAGTCTTGATGACGGGGTTTATGTGCCGTCTGATGGCACATCTATTACAATTACCTTAACGGAGGCAGACCGAGTCTCTGCCATTGAGCAGTCCGGCAGCCCTGGCGGTGATGGGAGCGCTTTGATAGTGGATGTACTTTCCACAGCCGTATATGACTTAGCGACAAACCCAAGCGCTGTAAGTCCAGGACTTGCTGTAACAGAATCTCCAGATGTCATTCGTCCATTTATAACAGGTGTTATTGTTAACTATGACAATGGTGACATCAGTTTTAATATTTCTGAACGGGTTGATCTGACGCCTGCAGATAAGGTGGCCAGTTCAAAACTGTACCTATCGCAGTCGACAAGTTCTCAGACAGTCTTATTGGCCGGTTCAGACCTTTTAACTACTGCTGATAGCACGTCGTTTACGATACGTATGTTAGAAGCAGTGAGGGCCCAAGCCATTGCAATATCTGGAACACCCGGTGGAGATGGAGGATCGGCAGTTCTAGATGTTCTTGGAGGTTTCATCTTGGACATTGGGCAAGTTAATAATCAAGCTGTCGCCGGTATAAATGTAACTGAATTGCCAGATGTCACTTCACCAATTGTTCAGTCTGTAACGATAAGCTTAGATGATAACGCAGCAGCTGGAGGTAGGGCATTAATCTTTACATGCAGTGAAACGGTTGATGTTACACCTACCAGTAATATAAATGTATCTGCGTTTGCTTTCTCTGAGCATGGCGCGGATACCATTGTGTCTCTTGAAGGTGCGTCAACATTGGCTAGTGCTGACGGACTGACATTCACAATTATTATCACGGAAGAGCAACGCGTGCACGCTGTTCGTGGGTCGAACACTCCTGGCGGGGATGGGTCGGCCATAAATACTGTTGCAAATAGTGGAGCATTTCACGACATAGGTGTTGTATTCAACGAAAGGCAAAATATTACAGTGACAGAAATTGAAGATCAACGGTCTCCGGGATTAAGTGGTGTTCAGAATATTGATTATGGTACGGGTGTGATTTCTCTCTCATTTTCTGAAACCATTGACGTGGACCACGCCTCTGTTACACCTGGCAGTGTATACGTGCTTGAAACGTCTTCTTCATCATTAGCGAGTGGGGTTCGATTAACTGTAAATACGATGACTACAACTGACGCAACCATAGTTCGGTTCAAATTGACCGAAGAGCAACGATCTGCCGCCATAAAATTATCCGGAACTTCTGGGTTTAGCACTGCTGCCGTTTTACGAATTTATGGAAACACTTCGTTTCTGGACCTTTCTGGAAATAAATTTAACAAAGCTGGTAGCTTAATCATAGACACATTTAATGAGACTGCTGATGTTCAGGCACCTACCGTTTTAACTTGTTCTTTAAATTTTAGCACTGGGCTAATGATTCTGACGTTTTCTGAAATTGTTAATTTTGACGCGCGCATTGGGGCGCCAGTGGCGGGAGAGTTACACTTAAACAGAATTAATATTGCCAACGTATCGGGGACACATTCATCTGGCAAGGGCACATTTTATCATAGCCGGGATCATGATTTTATTTCGCTTGCTACAACTGGTACTCATGCAAAATCTATTTTTGTGAACGGGAACGATAACGAAGGTAGTGTTGTTACGATTCAATTGCAGGAAGAACAACGCATAATGGCCCTAGCAATATCAGGCCAGCCTGGTGGCGATGGTTCGGGATTGTTTATAGATTTCGACTCCGCCACAATAGCTGATATTGCTAGAAATGAAATGGACGAGCAGCACGGTCTACAGATCACAGAAAGCCCGGACGTAGTGCCACCAAATGTTATTGGATCTGTAAACTTAGACTTGAATACAGGCACCCTTACCATTAATGCCGACGAAACCATTGACGCCAACCCAACTTCCTTGGTGGATTTAGGGCGTATATATATAGAAAACATCACTGGCGATAATTTTGTTTCTTTGACTGGTGCAAAACATGTAGTTGCATCAGAAACAAAAACACTCGTCGTAACATTAAATGAAGAACAGCGAGTTCATGCAATAGAAAAGTCTGCCACACCTGGAGGCGACGAAACCGCATTGTTTCTTAAAGTGCAAAATAAAGCGTTGGTAGACATGGCTGGGTTGAGAATGCAGTCAATATTTACGGGGGGAATAACAGAAGTGCCTGACACGACTGTACCAATAGTTCTTTCAGCAAGCATAAATTTTTCTACTGGGATTGTTATTCTTAATGTTAGCGAGACGATCGATTCCACCCCATCAACGCTAGTAGACCCATCACAATTACAATTCAAACACGCCGATGGTCTTAGCTACGCTCTTACCGCGGCCACGGTAACCGCATTGGACGCCACGACAGTGACAATGAAGTTAACAGAGACGGTACGTGCAAAAACATTGCGTATCTCAGGAATGCGAGGGGGTCTGTATTCAAAATCTGGGGTAGTCATGGATCCAAGCACTGCAGCAATCCAAGATATTGCTGGAAATGCCAACCCTGCGCAAAGCAACGTGACTGTGACCGAGATAGAGGACACGAAAACACCCACAATTCTGTCCTGCGCGGTCGCATATGGTACTGGCGTCTTGACAATTACGGCTGACGAGACAATGAGAAGTGATCTTGTGAATGTTAGCAGGATTTATCTCTCAAATAGTGACGGGCTGAAGGAAATAAACCTGGAGGGTGCACAAGTTTTAGGGCCCGCAATTGATAGCACTCCATCATACACTGTTACTATTCAACTGACCGAGTTACAAAGAGTACTAGCAATAGCCAAGTCTGGAACCCCAGGGGGTGATAACAGTGCCGTTGTTGCTGACTTTGATGCTGGAGCAGTAGGAGATGTCGGGACAAATCTAGCAGATGAAACTACAGGCATAACAGTCTCTGAGACTGCGGATGCTATTTTGCCAGCTGTGCTAAGCTCCAGAGTCAATTATAGTACAGGCACTGTGGTTATAGTGTCAAGTGAAACGATAGACTCAACACCCACTACCCAGGTAGACACAAGTAAATTCTTTTTGTCCAGAACCAGTGGTGGAAAAGACATTAGCATGGCCGGGTCCACAATAGTCGCTGACGATGAAACATCAATAACACTGATCTTACAGGATGAGGTGCGTCGTGCCCGAGCAATTCAGTTGTCCGGTACCCCTGGGGGTGATAGTTCTTCGCTATTGTTGGATGTAGAGGCTGGAGGTTTGCAGGATATTGCACAAAATGACAATGCCGATACGTTTGGTTTACCGCTGAACGAAACGGCGGACACAATACCCCCTAGAATTATTAAAGGGGCATTTTTAAGTCTAGGAGACGGTGTGTTAGTAATACAGGCTAGTGAAACGATATTAAATTCAACAGTATCGGTTAATGGCATGAGAGTTGTGAACCGTACTGGGGAGAGTGACATCGCACTAACAGGAGCTAAAATACTGGGAAGTCACGGCAGTACCACCAATTTTACTATACAATTAACGGAGCTGCAACGGGTGACAGTCATCGCAATTTCTGGGACTCCCGGTGGTGACGGCTACCCCACTGTATTAGATATTGACGCATCGCAAGTAACAGATGTTGCGTTGAATTTGAATACAGCAGGGGCTTCGGTGAATGTACATGAAGTACCAGACTCCATTATACCATTTCTTGAGTCTGCCGAAATTAATTTAGGTACGGGGATATTAAAGCTGTTCGCGTCCGAAACGATTGATTCCACGCCAAGTTCTCTTATTAATGCGTCTGGGGTATATATTTCCAACGCCACAGGAGCGCGAACGGTACCCCTATTGGGGGCTACTATCACCGCATCTGATGCATCTATTATAACACTGAAGATTACAGAGTCGCAAAGGGTTTCAGCAATAGAAATGTCCGCGCAGCCAGGGGGGGATGACATTGCATCCGTAGTGGATGCTGATATTGGATCAATGTTCGACATTGGCAAAAATCCACTGGCCTTTAACGGTGGTATATCGGTGACAGAAATCCCAGATACAATCCCCCCGACGCTCGTCTCTGCAGTAGTCGATTTAGGATTGTACACACTTATCTTTGAGATGTCAGAAACGATCGATGTTACACCTGCTTCCAACGTTGACTCTTCAAAGGTATCCGTTTTGAATGCGTCCGCATCCTTAGCACTGAATGGCAGTAGGTTAGTTGGGGCTTATGCATCTGGCGCAGACAGTTTCCATGTAACTTTGCACTTGACAGAATCACAGCGCACAAATATTTTGTATAAATCAAAGACGCCTGGCGGGGATTATAGTGGGACGGTGATGAAGCTCTTTCCGTCTTGTATTCACGATGTTGCTCAGGTAAAGAACAGCATTATTGAATTTGTGAACCTGACAGAAATTGCCGATTCTGTTCCGCCCAGTCTTTATTCCGCCAGCATTGCTTTATCGCATGGTTATTTAACAATTAGGGCAACTGAAACGTTGGATCTGTCCCCATTTACAGTGGCAAAATTCAATATCAGCAAGTTTTATTTATCCGAAAGTATTGGGTCCCAGAATGTGTCACTTCATGGCTCGACGGTGATTGCCAATGGCTACGATATGGAATACGTTGTTGTTGAACTTACAGAGGAGCAGCGTGTAGCAGCAATATTGATGTCGGGTACCCCAGGTGGAGACGGAGATGCTGTATTTGTTGAAAGCGAGATTGCTTCGTTCACGGATATAGGGCAATTGAAAAATGTGAATGCAAGTACTGTTATTGTCAATGAAACCCTGGACAGTGTGGCGCCATCAATTACAAATGCAACCTTGAAGTTTGGGTTGGGGACCCTAGTCCTCACGGCATCAGAGACATTGTTGTTAAGTTCGCAGCAGCACGTAAATTTTTCAAAAATTGTAATTCGTAACGACGACTCGGATCCTGGCATTCGTCTTACTGGAGCGTCCGTGAATGAGTACAATGCTCTGAAGGCAACCATAAATTTGTTAGAAACTCAACGAATACCCTTATTGTATGTTTCGGGTGTACCGGGAGGTGATGGAACAGCCGTTAGGATTGACTTCGAACATGGGGCATTTTTAGATGTTGGCTTGAACCCTTCCAATCTTGTGGAAAATTTCACAGCGTTCGAAGAGCCTGATAACATACCGCCAAAAATCGAATCAGGCTCTATTAATTACACAGACGGCGTTTTGCGAATAAAAGCAGACGAGTACATTGACTCTACGCCGATAAGTTTAGTGAACCTATCACTTATTGATCTAGCGGATATATCGCAAGACAGGGCGGTCCGACTTAATGGAGCCGGGATAGTTTCTAAAGACGGGGAAGTCCTAACCCTTATACTAACGGAATTACAACGCGCAAAAGCCATCGCGCTGTCGGCTGTGCAAGGTGGTAATGGCGGTGCAACTATACTGGACACGTTTCCAGGCTCGCTTACAGACATTACAGGAGGGAATAGAATTTCTAGCTTAACAGCGACAAGTCTTACGGAGGTGGCTGACAGTCGCAGGCCGACCCTGGGGTCTGGAGAGATTGATTACAACAATGGTAAACTTACGTTGAATGCAAGCGAGACTTTAGACGTCGACAATGCGCCCACCGCCTCTGGATTCAATTTGTCGTTGGCGTATATTTCTGATCAAACGACCTTTTTTAATGTTAGTTTGGGCGCTTCATCAATGATAAATGTGGATGGGACTATGATTACAATAATGCTCACCGAACTCCAACGTGTGCGTAGTATTGCAATTTCAGGTACACCTGGGGGGAATGGAGGTGCTATCGTCTTAGATGCCTATGAAGGGTTCGTGCAAGATGTTGGACGGTTGAATGCGTTCCAGAAATTTGATATTTCTATCAACGAGATTCCAGACACCACCCCACCGGTGGTTTTGTCCGCTCAGATGAATTATAGTACCGGGGTATTGAAAGTAAATGTTAGCGAATTTGTGGATCTCTCTCCAACATCAAACCTGAACTTGGATAATTTGGAATTAGCTAATAGCACTGGTGAAGTTAACCCATCTTCCAATGTGCTCTCTTTGTCATCTAGCACTATAATTGGATCGGATTCATCAATAATTACTTTGCAACTGTCAGAATCTGAGAGAGTTAAAACACTTGCTTTTGCAGGGGTTGACTCTCTATACAGCGATACTGTGGCTGCGGTATTGACCGTGTACGCGGGAGCATTTCAAGATATTGGCACAACAAAAAACAGTGTCAACCAAAGCCTCACTTTGCAGGAAATTCCTGACACAATAATTCCAAGGGCACACTTGGCCACTGTTAACTACTCTACTGGAGTTATCACGATAGCAAATTCTGAAACAATTGATGTTACCCCAAGCAATCGAGTTAATTTTTCGCATATCTTTGTCAGTAATGTGACCGGAGATAAAAAAATCCCGTTAACCGATTCTGAGCTTGTGTCCGTTGTGGATGGTTTAAACTTTACATTTCGTATGAGTGAACCTGAACGAGTGGCATCGATCGAGAACTCAGGTACTAACGGCGGAGATTCCATTCCCGTTACATTGTCCCTAGAAAGGAAAGCCTATCACGATATTGGATTAAACGGGGTGGAAGAAATCTTGGCATTGCATGTAATAGAGATTGGGGACACGGTTCCTCCACTAGGTTTATCAGCCTCAATTGACTATGGTACCGGTGTACTTATAATTAACACAACCGAAACTATAGACACCACACCTGTGTCGAATGTAGATGTTGCTCGTATATATATAGGGGATTCGTCGGCGTATAAAAACATTTCTTTGACTGGGCTCCAGGTGACCCCACTCGATGCATTGTTTATTACAATTCAACTTGATGAGGTCGCGCGGATTGCGGCATTATCAATATCAGGCACACCAGGTGGCGACGGAGATCCAGCGTTTGTCAACATCGATCCAGTCACATTTAAGGATATTGCTCAGAATCACATTTTACAATCACAAAGCTTTTCACTCGATGAGACCGCAGACGAAATAAAACCAACGTTTGTATCTGGCTCCTTGAACCTCTCAACGGGTTTTATGCTGCTATATTTTTCGGAAACAATTCGAACGACGCCTTCCAGCTTAGTTAAACTTGTCGATATGGCTCTTCCGAATCGCACCTCAGTTCTTTCAGATCTCCTTCTTACTGGTGCTATTGTCACCGAAGAGAATAATAGAGACAAGTCCGTCAAAATGCTTTTGAATGATCTTCAGCGTGTTACAGCAATACGACGCTCAGATCAGCGAGGTGGAGACGGAGTTAGTTTGTTTTTGAATATTAACCAAAATGCCGTTGTCGATATGGCCGGAAATGGTGTCGTAGCCAAAACAAGTACAATTGCACAATATGCCGATGTGGTGGACCCATTCGTGCGGACAATTACGCTCAACATGACCAACGGGAAAATGGTGTTGAACATTTCTGAAATTGTTGACGTTGGGTCACTGAATGTGTCATTGGTCGCTTTTATGAACAAAACAACGGGCAGCCACGAGGTTATATTGTCTGGGGCAGATGTTATGCCGGGAGACAGCTACTTGGCAACAATAATGCTCACCGAGTCACAACGAGTGAAGGCGATTGAAGCTTCTGCTACCCCTGGCGGTGATGGCGAAGGCATTTTTAGCACTGTGTACAACGGTGCGTTTCAAGATTACGGGGAAAACTTCGTCAATTTAAATGCTAACCTAGCAGTGGAGGAGATTCCAGATATCGAAAATCCACGATTGTTGACTGCAAATATTAATTACGGTACTGGTATTATTATCGTGGAGTCAAGCGAAACCCTGGATTTAACACCAAACACACTGCTCAACCTAGGTAATTGTTTCATTGAAAATGTTACAAATGACCAATCGATAGTGTTGACAGGCGCTAGCGTTACGGGCGTTGATGCAGAAAGTATAACTATTGAATTACTCGAGACACAGCGCGTTCTTGCAATTGCGTTATCTGGTACTCCAGGAGGCGACGGAGTTCGTGCAATACTACGCGTTAGACCATCAACGGTACGGGACATAGCACAAAACGAGAATAGCGACGAATTTGTTCTGTCGCTTATTGAAACTAAAGACAGTATAAACCCTGGTGTATTATCTGCTGAAGTGTTTTTTACGAGTGGGACAATAATTATTTTCGCAAATGAAACGATAGACACTACTCCAAAGTCTCTTGTCGTTTTACAAGATATATTTCTTACAAACGATGGTAGTAGTAACGGTATTACCATGTCAGGTGCAGACGTTATAGCATCGGACCAAGAGACTATCACATTGATAATGCCTGAAGTGACTAGGGTGGGTGCCATCGAAGCGTCGGGTACACCGGGTGGCGATGGTGGCAAGCAATCGATGACGTTTTTGGCCGCTTCAATTCGGGACATTGGAACCAACGTTTTGCCCCGTAATTTTCAGGGAGTTGATTTAACAGAATTTGCAGATAACGGCAGGCCAGTTATACAGCTCGTGGAACTCAATTATAGCACGGGGGAATTGAAAATACGTGCCAATGAAACTCTCGATGCGAACCCTTCATCGTTGGTTAACATTTCGAAGCTTTTTCTGTCCGATGCATCATCCCAAAGGGATATTTCATTGTTGGGGTCCTCTCCCTTGACTGGGCAGGATAAAGTAATTACTATCGTGCTTACAGAATTACAACGTGTCCAAGGCATTGCAATATCTGCCACCCCAGGGGGAGACGCGGGTGCAGCCGTTATGGACTTCGATACAGGTGCTTTACAAGATATAGGGACAAACAGTTTAAGTGAAATCCTTGGAGTCAGCATAACAGAATACCGAGATTCAATTATACCTGTTGTTTTTAATGCAACGTTAAATTTCAGTGACGGTGTGATGATCATATCATGCAGCGAAACAATTGACATGACCCCGGCGGGAAATGTTAATTTGGGAAAAATCTTTCTCTCCAATACAACTGGGTCGAAAGATTTGGTGCTGTCTGGGGCAAACATTATTACTACGGATGGTCTCTTGATAACATTGGTCTTGGATATTGATCAGCGTGCTTCGGCAATTGCGATGTCTGGCACACCTGGAGGGGATGGTGCCACTCTGGTTCTTGATCTTGAAGCAGGTGCCCTCATTGATATTGCACAAAATCCTATCGTTGATACTCCAAACTTATATTTAAACGAGATTCCGGACACTATTCCGCCGGCTGTTTTGGATGTTTCTGTTAATTACTCGACGGGCTTAATGCTTATCAATACGTCTGACATTATTGATATAACGCCCAAGGATAGAATAATTCTTAACCGTCTCAAGATAAAGAACAACTCAGATGAAAACGGTATAATCCTTACGGGCGCAGAGGTAACCCAGCAGGACAGTACTATTATCTCAGTTATATTGACAGAGCTTCAGCGAGCGTCTGCGATTCAAATCTCTGGCACCAGTGGTGGTGACTCGGTAGCTGCTCTAATTCATGTTTTGAGCGGGGCGTTCACTGACATTGGGCTAGTGGATAACCCCTTTGCTTCACTTGTATTAGAGGAGTCCCCCGATATTGTAAGACCTGTCCCTCAGAAACTTCGTTTAAATTTTACAGATGGGATTGTAGAGCTAGATGCGTCAGAAACCATTGATATTTCCCCCTCTTCTAATTTTGATGGGTCCAAAGTGGAGATTCGGGGAACCAACGGCGGTGCTCCAGGTGTGAAGTTTAGTGCCGCCACTATATCTGGAAGTGATGACACCACAATAACATTTCAAATATCGGAGCAAGAACGTGTGGATGCCATTAGATTTTCAGCAGAGCCGGGGGGCAGTAACGTGCCTAAAATTAAATTGTATGGTAGCGGATTGCGCGATGTCGCTGAAAATTTTAACATTGAAGTCGACAATGTGCAGTTGGTTACATTTGCAGATATTCTCGCACCGCGGGTTGTAAATGTGAGTGTGGACTATAACAATGGCGAGGTGTTGTTACAAGGGAGTGAAACACTGCTCGCAGGCCTGACAAACCTTTCAATAATTGATATCCACGATGATGGCATGAGGTTTTCTCTTAGTGGTAACCCCGTCATGCCGGACCAAGGGGTCGCCAACGCGCCTGTCACTGTATTTTTGTCGGAAGTCCAGCGAGTAGCAGCCATTGCTAACTCTGGGACGCCTGGTGGAGACACGACCGCCGTACTCGCTAGCGTATCGGAAGGCGGGTTGTTCGATATAGGGTTGAATCCGAATAAACCGCACATAAATTTAACCGTTCGTGAAACCGCAGACACAACATTGCCTCTTTTAAATGGTGAAAGTTATTTAAATTATAGCACGGGCACGCTCATTCTGAACTTTTCGGAAACTATAGACGTTAGTCCGACAACACGTGTCCAATTGACACTTATGTCAATCCTACAGCAAAACGGCAGTGTCATGGTACCAGATCTATCTGGAGCGGGCGTGGATGGGAACGACCGTACGTTGGTTACCGTACATCTCACGGAAGCACAGCGGGCGTCAGCACACATATATTCGGGCTCTACTGGTGGCGTCGGGTCAGCTTTGCAAATTCGTGTTAATGCTTCTGCTGTGCATGACATAGCGCTTAACGATCTGCAAACAACAACAATTGTCCTAACAGAATTTGATGATTTGGTTATACCAACTGTTTTGAATGTGTCCTTAAATTATGGAACGGGGTTGCTAGAAATATTCATGAGCGAAGTTATTAAATCGGTTTCATATGTTGATCTATCCAAATTGTTTTTAGAGAACACTGTCAGTAGTGGAGACATTGTCCTGTCTTCGATCGATACAAGAAAATTCGTTGCTACAGAACGAATCACAGTAAGCGCAACCGCTAGTGTAACAAGGTCCACTACCATTTCTATCCAACTGACGGAACGCCAACGTGTCACGGCGCTCTACGCATCGGCCATGGCTCCCAATGGGGATGGAGGGGGAATTCTTTTTCGGGGCATTACAGACGCTATAAAAGACATTGGGTTGAATTCTATCCCTATCACACAAAATTTAAATGTTATCGAATTGGCAGATGCTGTTAAACCGTCCATAATTTCTTCTGAAATTGACTTCAATACGGGCAGATTGATACTATACGGCTCTGAGTTTTTAGATAATACCCCTAGCACCAACTTAAACCTTGCGCGTGTGTTTATGATTGATACCAATTCAGGCATTGATGGGGACATGAGTCCTTTATCACTAACAGGCGCAACGGTAGAGGCGGGTAACAACAATACGTTGGCGCTTGTGCTTACGGAGACTCAGCGTGTACGATGTATCCAAGCATCAGGGACACCAGGCGGGGACGGAACGGCCCTCAAACTTACCGTTCTAGAGCATGCTGTTTCAGATCTGTCAAACAACCTGAATATAAACTCTTCTAACGTTTTTGTCAAAGAGATAAATGATACACGGGTCCCTACCATTGACAGGGTAATCTTAGATTTAGACAGTGGGGTCCTTTCTCTCTTTTGCTCAGAAACCATTGACATTACGCCGGCCACAAGGGTTCATATAAACGATATTTCATTAGTTGATAGCGCTACTGGATCCGACGTGGTGCTGTTTTCGTTAGCAAATTCGAACCTGCTGTCGACAAGCGATGCAACGTCAGTAAATATTACCTTGGGGCCATTTGAACGGGTGGCTGCGATAGCCAACTCCTCGTTTCTTGACGGAACGCCTTTAAAACTGCATGCAAATGCTGTTTTGTCAGACATTGCGTTAAACTACAACCTAAACAGTCAAATTTTGGCAATTGAAGAGCTGGAGGATGTGACACCAATTGTGACCTTACACGCTGATTTGGATTACAACGATGGGTTATTGGCAATACATTTTTCAGAGCCAGTCGACATTACGCCGCTCGCTTTGATTAATTTGACCCTCATTAAGCTGGTCAATAGGTCAGGTGATGCCAATATTGTGCTGCAGAACTGCATAAAAGAGTCAATAATCGACCACTTCAATTTTACCCTACGCTTGGCAGAGTTAGATAGAGTCGAGCTTATAGTTTTGTCTGGGACCCAAGGAGGTGATGGAAGCGCGGTGGTGCTCGACGTGCTTGCTGGGGCTGTCCGAGATATTGCGACAAACTTAAATGAAGCCAATTTGAATATTGTTGTAAATGAAACAGCCGACACCACTCGACCGCAGTTAGTCTCAGGGCTTATTGATTATAACGATGGCATGCTAACACTGAACTTCAGTGAAACGGTGGACACAACTCCAAGGAATTTTGTGGATCTGAGTAAGTTCGTTCTAGTCGATAACAGTCCTGCGGGCAACAGCCATGGAAATGCGGGGACGTTTGTGCCGTTAGCGAACTCCCTGACGATTTCAAACGATACGCAAACGTTGCTTCAGATCAGACTTAGTGAAGCAGAACGTGTCACGGCCCTATCATTCTCCGCAACCCCTGGAGGTGTCCATACTGCTGGAACAGCAACTAAAATTGATTTAGAAGTAGGAGCGTGCAGGGATGTTGCAACGAATTTAAATGTTGAAACTGTGAACCTGGCTTTGGAAGAAGTTTCCGATACTACCAGGCCCAGCGCGCTAGTAGCGTCTGTTCGACTGACCGATGGCGTGCTAGTTTTTGAAAATACGGAGACACTCCGATTTAGTACATTAAACTTCTCGGCGGCGTTCTTTAGCAATAGCAGTTCAATCGCCGAGTTTACTTTGCTTGGGGCAACCGTTGTGCAGGATAATCTCCCCTCCATAACCGTATTATTGAAGGAAGCGATGCGGGCACGAGCGGTCGAAATTTCTGCCACATCGGGTGGCGACGGGCTTGCAGCAGTGCTGAACTTGGAAGACTCTGCCATCAAAGATATGGCTGGAAATGACATTTTTGTTGCCGCTTTGACCTTGTCCGAATCGCCAGACGTCGGGGAGCCTATTTTGATAAGCGCCACAGTGGCGCTGACAACTGGTGTCGTGACCATGACGTTTAATGAGACCATTGATATGACACCAATAACGCTGACAAATTTCGGGAAAATGTTTATAACCAATGACGCATATGGCGGGGATATCCTTATTCAAGGGGCAAAAGAGTTCGCTGACGACAGTGTTACTATTTCAGTCGTGTTAACTGAAGCGCAGAGAGTATTGGCGATAGTTCGCTCAGAAACCCCCGGGGGCGACGGTGTCGCGGCGCATTTGCACACAGAGGCAAGCGCATGTGTAGATTTGGCGGGCAACAATAACTCGGCATTTGACGTCGTGCTTATCGAACATGCTGACACCGGCACGCCATTTCTCTTTAATGCCACAGTGGACTATAACAATGGAGAAATAATAATGTTTTTTAATGAGACGATCATGGCAAGTCCGGCAAGTATGGTAAATACTACCAAACTTGTCGTCGTGAATGCAACGAATTCTCAATTGGTATTATATGGATCTGTAGCTACTGTCGAAAACAAAACCTTTGTAAACGTCACCATGACAGAACAACAGCGTGTGATTGCTATTGCAATGTCTGGTACTGCTGGCGGGGACGGCGCCCCAATATCGTTGACGATGAATCCCTTTGCAGTTTATGATATGGCATTTAATCCCAATGTATTGCAAACGGGCGTCTTCGTGACAGAGACGGGAGATACGACGGACCCGTTGGTAACTAACGCAACATTGGATTTTAGTGGTGGTACACTTACAATCACTTCCAACGAGTTTTTTGACACCACGCCGAAATCGCTTGTCAATTTATCACGTATTATAGTGGTGAATCAAACTGGGGATGGATCGTTACCATTAAATGGTGCGGACGTGTTGTCGGACGATGGTTTCAAGCTTGTCCTGAAACTAACAGAGTTGCAGCGCGTGACTGCACTTCGTATTGCCGATGTAAAAGGTGGCGATGGAACACAGCTAAAAGTTGATATTTTGCGGGGAGCGTTTTTCGATGTAGCTGGCAATTCGAACGTTCCCGAGTTAAACAGAGGAATATTGGAAATCGAAGATGTTATCAACCCGACAATAGACTCTGCGTCATTCAATTATAGTGATGGGATGCTTGTGATACACACGAGCGAAACAATCGACACAACGCCAAAATCAAACGTGGTTCTAGAGAAAATATGGTTGGCCCAAAGGACTTCGCTCAATGCGACCTTCAACGCTGCATATGACAATTATACTTACACCACTTTGTCCAACCCAGAGCGCGTATCGTTAGTTGGCGCAGAAGTGGTAGAAAATGATCGCACGTCCGTCACAATTATGTTAACGATACACCAGCGGGCACAGTTGCAGTATTGGGCTAGCACGCCGGGTGGTGATGGGCAAGCTGTCGTTTTGGACAATTTACCAGGGAGTTTCCATGATATGTCTTACCTGCCTGTGATTGGAAAGGTGAATTTGACCGTGATAGAATTTGCAGACATTGTTCCCCCGGAGATAACGTCCGTTGTAATCGACATTGGAACAGGCGTCACTGTGATCACATTTGATGAGCATGTGAAAGCATCATCCCTCAATATGACCCAGCTAATCATTGCCCAAAGCGCCGGTGCGTTATCTGAGCATGCATACCGACTTGGAAATATGGCATTATTGTCTCCAGATGGAAATGTGATAAATTTTCAAATGACAGAGCAAGACAGGGTAGCAGCGTTTTATATGTCGTCGGACTACGACAATTTTTCTCAAATTTTACATGTGGAAACGGGAGCAGTGGTCGATTTAGGCCTAGTAGCGATTCAAAATCGAGATGGAATAAATGTTTCTGAAATCCCTGATCGGTTCGAACCGTTACTACAAAATGCCACTATTGATTATAACACTGGCGTACTAACGTTTATTTTCAATGAAACGGTAGATGTAACCCCGCAGCCCATAGTAAATTTATCGGGTATAAGAATAGTGGACAAAACAGGTTTATCGGGGGGTTTAGCGGGAGCAACTGTGTACCAAACAGATGCTGTTACAATATCAATTTTGCTAACGGAGCAACAACGCGTAACGGCTATCCAAACTGGACTGAAGCAAATAACGGCCGAATCATTACAACGGGACCAGGATGAGGATTATGGCAATCGTTTTGTAGGGCCTGGAGGTGATAGTGACGCAAATATTTTGGACTTTTACCAGGGTGCAATACGGGATATATCGAAGAATGAAGCGACGGAACACTTAAACTTCTATCTACGGGAGATTCCCGATCACACACCACCAGTCGTTACACTGGTCCAATTGTTTTTTGGTACAGGAAAAGTCGTGTTCTCATTTAGTGAAACAATTGATATGACACCGCCTTCTGATTTTTTCATCAAAGGTGAGGGCGTAGATCTGATTCAATTTAACGCCTTAAGTTTTGCTCTATTTGTACCGCTTGATGTGGCAACTGTAGAGGCAGCTGATGCCACTAACATAACCATGGTAGTACCGGAGGCAAGACGCGTCCAGCTGATAAAGGGATCTGGCACGCCAGGTGGCCATGGGACTCCAGTTTTTTTTTCAGGGTCACGTGGGGCATTTTTTGATATGGCCCATAATTTTAACCCATCTATGAGTGGTGTTACGGTACTAGAGTATCCCGATGATGTATCTCCAACCCTAGATTCAGCTGTTTTAGACCTCAACGTTGGTATATTGCGCATTATTGCGTCGGAACCAATGCGTGTCACGTTTTTAAATACGACTCAATTCATTTTGACGAATGATAATAGTACATCGTTTGAGATAACTGGAAGCGAAATTTTACAGCGGTCAGAAGAGAGGACAACTAATATTACACTGCCTGAGTCCCTCAGGGCCAACCTAGTCCAGTACACTGCCACTCCGGGAGGAGATGGGGTACCACTAACGCTGGACGTGCTGGAAAACGGCATGCAAGATATGGGGTTAAACCCTAACATAGCGGCATTGAATCTGTCAATGGTGGAAATCGGGGACATAACACCGCCTGTTGTAACAGGCGCAGAACTGAAATTGTCGGAAGGAGTTTTGATTTTAAACATGTCAGAAACCATAGACGCGGAAGTTGGGGGAAGGCTTACACAGTTTAACTACCCTGGTGTCCCATACCCAATAAACCTTGCAAAGATATTCATTTCAAATAGTGCCGATAATAACGATGTCGGCGTTAGTTTGGTAGGAGCCGCAATTGGAAACATCAGTTCAACAACGCTAACTTTTAATTTAACAGAAGTCCAGCGCGCGGCACTGATTGTAATATCTGGTACATCTGGCGGTGATGGTTCGCCTACAGTTTTGAACCTGCAGGCGGGTGCATTTCATGATATGTCAATAAATGACAATGAACCTGTTTCGGGTATACCGATAGTAGAACACCCCGATACAGTGCAGCCGTTTATACTTGCAGCAAGATTTAACTTCGGCACCAGTGTACTAAGGGTCGAAAGTAGTGAAACATTGTCTACTGTAGCATCCAAACAGCGGTTCGATCTTGCATTTCTTAGAAATATAAGTTTGAAGGTAAATGACACGAATAGTGTCAACTTGGACGGCAGTGAAATACTTCGCGCAGAACTAGATTTCTTCGAATTAAAAATCCCAGAAGTTTCAAGAGTCCAAATGATGTATTATTCCGGGCAGAGTATCGGAGATGGCACCCCCCTTGTGTTGGATGTCGGAGAGGGGGCTTTTAAAGACTTGGCAGAGAACAACTTGATCGCTGTTAATGGCCTTCCCGTCATCGAAACGTCGGACGTTATTAAACCTGCATTGTCCAGTGCAGCAACTATTAATTATGCGGACGGTACAATGCGAGTTGCAATGACTGAAACTCTCGATAGAACACCTATAGAATTTACCGATTTGGACAAAATGTTTTTGGGGAATGTTTCCAATGATAGTGCGGTGCCCTTGTCCGGTGCGTCCATTGTAGCTGTCGATACTACGCTATTCACAATCACACTGACGGAGTTGCAGAGAGTCAATGCAATTGCAATGTCGGCTACACCGGGGGGAGACGGATCGCCCTTAATATTCGACATGCTGGCTAAAGCAGTGGTAGATTTAAGCTCAAATTTGAACGATGACAGCTTTAACAACACACTTGTTGAAACACGCGATTATATACTACCATTTCTAGAAAGTGGGAGCATCAACTTTTCGGACGGAAGGCTCATCTTGAAAGCAAGCGAAACCATTGACTTGACGCCGAAGACCAACGTAAATCTTCCAGACGCCCGGTTTGTCGATAATCACGATGGTTCGGGTACGTCTGCCGCAATGAATAGTGCCACGTTTGATGAAGTGGATTCTACCGTCGTTACCCTTACGCTGTCCGAAGAGGAGCGAGTGAATGCATACCGGATCTCCTCCCGGGTAGGGGGCGATGGGACGAACGTATTCTTTAAATGTAATCCCGCACTATTTAAAGATATTGCGCAAAACCCACTTAATGGCACGAACATCCTTCTTTTGGATGAAATAAACGATACATCGACACCATTTGTTCAGAACATTACATTGAATTATAGCACAGGGACGCTGTCGCTGTTCGTTTCTGAAACCATCGACCTCGTCCCACTTGCAAACATTCGTTTGGAGACTATAAATATTTCAGACAATGCCGGTTCAATTCTGCCCAGCAAAACGTTCGATGTGAATGACTCATTTGTCACAGCTGCCGATGCTACCGTCATCAATATTTTACTCTCGGAGAGTACTAGAAACGCTGCACAGCGTATGGCCGGTACGCCAGGCGGAGATGGTTCTCCCGTTGTACTTGAACTAGCACATAACTCGTTTTTTGATCTGGGGCTTAACCCGGTAATGGAAACAGTTGGGATTGTTTATGAATTGCCTGACATTGTGGCTCCAAGAGCAATAAGCGGGGCTATAAATTACACTACGGGTACGATGGTTATTGAATTTAGCGAGACGCTCGGTGTTGGAGGTGGTCTGATTGATTTATCGAAAGCATTTTTGGCAAATTACGAGCCGGTAATCTATGAATTTGTCGGTCTAGCATTTCGGCGCTTTGAAAGCGATCCTGCGCAAAGTGGGTTTAATGCATTTGTGTTAGATTGGGATGCAAATGAAATGGAGGATTATGCGGATACGACTACGTACCCTTCTTGCTCAGTGTGCAGCGCTTCGTACTCAGGAATGCAGGTCGAGCTTACTGGGATGCGGTATGTGAGGAGTATTTCCACTCTGGAACCATCACGTTTAGTATCCGGCGGAGAATATATGCAGTTCCAACATTTATTGGGAAGCTTTGCATTGCGAAATGAAGAAGGATCCATGACTGTTAAAGTCTCTGGTATAAAATCAGGAATTTATACGTTGCACTCATTTCATCATGGTGCAAGATCTCAGACTGGTTTTGACATTTATTTAAGTGATTACAACGGGTCATGGACAAAACGTCTGGTTGCCAGCAATTTTATAGGCTCCTACGGCGCAACAGTGGATGGTAGTGCATACGTTACAGACATTGTTGTAAATGATAACAATATCACAAACAGTTTTGAATTAGAATTCAAAAAGTTAAACTCTATGGGTGGTTTGGTATCGTGGGACAATGCGATACCTTTTAATGGGTTTCATCTCCAAGAGAAAGTATTCCCGCAACCTATATTTGGCAATCATGTCGAAGGGGTTTCATTGGTAGGCGCAGAAGTGATAACGTCGGAAACCGCTACGGTCTCGTTCACATTAACAGAGAGACAGAGGGCAGCGGCAATTAAACTTTCGGGGCTCTCAGGAGGCGATGGGGTAGCGACGATGTTCGAGCTCCTTGCCGGCGGCGTGAATGATTTAGGTTTAATTGAAAACAAGGCCATTCCCAACGTTACGCTGACTGAACACGCAGACATACTTGTGCCAACTATGCTAAACGCAACACTCGATTTAAATTTAGGCGAAATCAGATTTCGCGGGTCCGAAATTATCGCGGCGTCTCCCGCCGAGCATTTACTGGGCTCTCTTATCGCTGTCAAGAATTTTACAAGCGCGGCTTGTTTTGAAGTTTTTCACCCTGCCGAAATTATTCCACGTCGACCTGAGCCAGAGGAAACGTCTTCAGAAATTCCGTCGGATTATAACGTAACCAAAAATTGGACAACTGTTTATTTTAATGTTTCCGTGATTAGCGTCGGGAGTAAAACGATGAGCACCAATGGCACGAACGGCACGGGTTTAACGCTGAACAACACAAATGGCACGACGGGAAATACTACTGCAGATATGGAATTTGTTTTTGTTATCAATGGCGTGGCGCAGCAAAACATAACTCTTGTACGAGGATATAGATATGTGTTCCGCTTTGCCCAAACTGCCCTCGGCAATTTTGAAATTATGTTTCCAAACACATTAAGCAATAGTTCGTTAAACCAAAGCGATTATAACCAGACCGAGTATTACGTATCTGGGGTGGAGGTTTCTAACGTAACTACCATTTTTGAGGTCCCGCTTACAGCACCTAACGTTCTGCATTACGGGAACAAAAATATGAAAGGAGGTAAAATTAGCATAATTAATGGAACAACACCAAATGTTACCAACGTACAACTAGTACCTATTGTCAAGAATACCGAGTGGTACGGTGTCACGGCTGATTCTCCCTTCAACATTACGGTGAGGGGAGTTCGATTGACGAACCAGACGCGTGTGGCAATTGTTCAAGGCTATGGCTCATGCAGCGAAAATGTTCTAACTTCGGTCGGATACGGGTTTAATGTCTCTGGGAACAGCACAAACAAAGTGGACGTAACGTCTTTAGGCCCGATTGACATTTCTTTTAATGGAACCGCGCTACAATTTGGCCCGCTTGCCATTGCGACTCCACAAAACTATTCTATATGTGTTAAAACGTCTCTAAACGCTTCGGGTAGCTCTTTTGCGCAAGGTGGGACAGACGGGGCAGGAATTATCCGTACGTTCGCAAAGAGCTATTACACAACTGATTGCTCTCAGTACATAAATTTAAATGGTTCTGCAACCAAACCTGTTGACGGCTCAGAAGTCACAATTCAAATGACCGAAATCCAAAGGATCAGAGTAATTGCTATTGCTGGGGTCAGCGGTGGAGATGGGATACCGGCGCTAGTGGACCTATCCCCCGGTTCATATCGTGATGTTGCACAAAATTTTGGCCCAAGTCTAACTTTGGACGGAATTCAACTGAGAGAAATTCCCGATACGGTGGGTCCCGTACTAGACTCAGTGACAATTGATTTCGGGTACGGAACGGTTACTTTAAAGTTCCGTGAAACAGTTGATATAACACCCATGTCAAATATTAATTTTACGAAATTGTTCATAGTGAACACGACTGGGAGTGCAGACGTGTCACTCGTGGGGGCAACAGGAAGTGCGGGTCCTGTCATTGGTGAGGGTATACTAGACAGTATGGTTGCGATTCTCCATATGCAGGAATTTCAACGTATCAAGGCAACCCGGATCTCCGCCACGGGCGGAGGCGACGGGACACCGACGCGGTTGGACTTGTTTCCGGCCGCTATATTGGACTATTCT
The DNA here is from genome assembly GCA_900128585.1 of Stramenopiles sp. TOSAG23-3. Taxonomy (NCBI): domain Eukaryota; species Stramenopiles sp. TOSAG23-3. The sequence goes on along the minus strand of LT642162.1, from coordinate 7,691 downwards.
GGAAATCCCGCCCCTGCGCAATTTGACGTAGCCGTTATTGAAATACCTGATACAGTACCGCCAACAATTGACAGTGCTGTCCTGGACCTGAACGATGGGACGCTGGTAATAACAGCCAGCGAAACGCTTGACCTTGCATCCCCAACATCTATTGCTGACTTAAGTAAATTGTTCCTTCAAAACACACTCCAAGATACGATACCATTGCAAGGTGCGTTTATATACAGAAATGACTCTCAATCTGTAACTGTGATACTCACGGAGACACAAAGGGCGGGTGCGTTGCGTGGCTCCGCCACTGTTGGGGGAGACGGCACGGCTCTGTTGATTGACGTCTATGCAAATGCATTTCTGGACATAGGTGCCAACCCTAACTTGCAGTCAGGAAATAGGTCTGTAACGGAAATTCCCGACTCGACACAGCCGTTTCTTCTTTCGGCAACGATTGATTTTGGGTACGGAACACTCTTGTTGGACTGTTCTGAGACGGTGAACAAACTTTATACACTGAATCTGAGCGCTTTGTACGTTTCAAATACGACGGGATCGCGTGACCTCAACTTTGAGGGTGCGGTCCCTATTGAGTCTTCTGAAACGACGTTAAAGCTGAAAATAACAGAACCGCAACGTTTGCAGGCCACATTTTACTCTGGGACGAAAAGTGGGGATGGTATACCTAGTACGTTTATGAATGATGTTGGCGCCCTTTACGACCTTGCGTTGAACCCAATGAACGCTGTTTCAAGTGTTAATTTAACAGAAATAAGGGACACAGTACCACCATTTTTAGTCTCCGTTCGCCTCGAGTTGGGAACTGGGACCCTTTACTTGGTGGCTTCGGAGACGCTGAAGACCGTTCACCAGTCTATCGAGAGTGATACGATGATGCAATTTGATAATGAGAACCCCAATATATTTTTAAACCTATCTTCAGCGAAGCTTTCGAATGCGAGCGTTGGGGCTTCAGATGAAGAGTTATTCAATGTAGCGTATGTTGATTTAGAGCCAGCAAGTTTTCAGCCCAAGTTTACGCTTACAATCACAATACTTCTTACGGAGTCTCAACGCGCCGACGCCGTGCGGCTGTCTGGCACCCCCGGCGGGGACGGGAACGCAACTGTCCTATCGTTACCGGAAGGAGCATTAAAAGATTTGGAGGAACTAACAAGCAACGCAACCATCGCCGTTGCTGTCACAGAAATTGCGGACAACATTTTACCAAACGTATCAAGGGTCATTCTGGACTATAGCCTAGGGGTGATCACATTCATGATGACAGAAACCATGGACATCACGCCAGTATCTAACGTTGCCTTAGCGAAACTGTTTTTGTCAAACTCATCAGGTAATAGGACGATCCCGTTAGATGGAAAAAGCTCTTCTGTGACTGGCGAAGAAGGTACCAACGTGACCATTGCACTTGACGAGGGTACCCGGGTAGCAGCAGTACGAACATCATCTTTCTCCCCGAATGGCGATGGTTCAACCCCCGTGGTAGACGTTCTTGCCGGTGCACTGATTGACATTGGTCAGAACGAAATTCTTGCGGCGACTGGGCTTGAAGTGTTGGAAATTCCTGATAGGGACGCGCCGATAATCACGATCGTGTCGTTAAACTACTCCACCGGAGACCTCCAGTTCTTCTTCGACGAGACCCTAGATATTACCCCAATCAGTAGGTTAGACGTGGGCGCATTTGCGTTTTCAGACACTCTCATTGTTGCATCCCCCTTGTTTGCTCTCGATGGACTTGGTGGTGCAGCAATAGTCTCAGACATCGCGGACACGGATATTCTCAAGTTTGACTTAAACGAAGAGCAGCGCAATGCACTTCTTGTGTATTCGGGGGTACCAGGCGGCGATGGTACCGCTGCAGCAATAGGCTTTGAAAGTGACACGTTTGTGGATCTGTTCTTAAACGGCAACAACAAATCCAGCATACATTTGACGGAACATCCTGATGTCGTGCCGCCGACGTTAGTAGCCACAACAATCTACCTTGGAGAAGGCGGTGCGGGTTGTGGTTTCCTTCGCTGTGGTTTGGTGACGTTTCGATTCTCTGAGTATATTGACTTGAACACTTCCCATGTAGACTTGACAAAGGCGTTTTTTGGAAATTCGAACAATGCCACGGAAGCGTACGATATTTCTTTGACTGGCGCAATTGTAACCAATATAGAAAAGTATGAACTTAATGTGACCTTAACGGAAAAGCAACGCACCGAAATCATTGCCATTTCGGGTACACCAGGTGGCGACAATATCTCGGTAGTTATGAGCATCTTGGATGGATTTGTCGCCGATCGCAGCGGGCTTCGCATGCGCGCTGTAAGCGGTCAGGAGGTGCTCGAGTTTGCCGATCACTTGAAACCGAATGTTACGCACGTGATTCTAGACTTGAACGATGGAAAAATAACTGTCACTGCCGACGAAACAATCGATGTCACACCACGCGACAAAATGTTGTTTGGCCGAATGTTTTTTGCGAATAATACGGGGGACAAAGCGGTACCATTTACCAGCGACACGAAACTTCTGATGCCTAATGGCGACGAGCCGGTGGTAATTTTTCAGCTTACAGAACGGCAGCGTGCGAACACTATCGCGATTTCTGGCCAAAGTGGAGGGGACAACATTGCGGCCCTTTTTGATGTCGTTGAAGGAGCACTTCGGGATGTTGCCCAAAATACTATTTCTAACACCAGTCTCACCGCCGTAGAAGTACCGGACACCACACCGCCTGTGTTACACCGCGTGGAATACAACTACATGACAGGCGTTGTATCTTTCGTTTGCAGTGAAATCGTTGATTTAACACCAACGTCTCGTGTCAACTTTACTGCGTTCCGGATTGTGGATTGGCTTGGGGGTTACATTACGGACATGCGCATATCAGAAAACGCAACACTGGACATGGATGATAATGCAACCTTTCATATTAAACTGGAGCCTTACCAACGCTGGGCCACCCTGGACGTTGGTGATTACCGTCACGCCGAGGAGCAAAAAGGTACTGATGTGCCTGGCATTGATGACGCACTGCAAATTGAGGTCGATGCCGGTGCATTTACGGATATTGCACTGAACCCAGTGAACAGAACAAACACTTCTATGACAGACCCTACAAAATCGTTTGTCATCCGGTACATCGGGGAAACAGTAGTCTTTAAGGGCTCAAATGAGCATGCTGTTGTAAACTACACTAAGAAGTGGTACTTTAATGGAACGGGGATTAACAAGGTGCCAGGAATGCTAGACACGGCAAAGTGGGTGCCATACTCATTTACAACCAAGTCACATTGTGGCTCTGGCGACCAGTACGCTCGAGGGGACCTTGTTGGCCCCAGCGTTACCGACGGTGGGGCATTTAGAGTGCTCTTTGGTGGCGCCCCAATTGCTTTCACCACGCCGTTGATAGACCACACCCAGCCATATAAACTTTGTTACATGTTTGGTGACGAGCCGTGGAAACTGTTTGACGTGTTTGTTTACGTAAACCACCTGACCCAGGTGTTGAAAACAACAGTGGGGGTTTCCGGTCAAGCATCTGTTGGTGAAACAAAACCATTCAAAGTAACTGGCTACGGTCCAAAATTTGGAGACCGCGTAAATTGGGCACGCTTCAACGCCCAATTGGACGAGGAATGTAACACAGCCCCCAACTTAACAACAAATATGCACAATATGATTCCTGGGACCAACTTTGTGGGGGACCAAGTCCAGAACGATTTGACGTTCACTGTGAACTTCACACAACCCTCTGTGGTTTACCTGCCCCATAAGCTGTGCTACGGGTTTGGCATTGAACCGCTGAAGTTGTACCATGGCGCAGAGACGTCCGTTCATGCGAAGTCCGTCCAAGAAACGACATCGCAGTACTCCATTGTTAATGTTAATATTAGTGTAACGGTTTTTAGTCCACACATTACCGGTTTCAATGCGCGTTATGGAGATGTTGGAGAAGTCGACCCTTTAGTAAAAGATCGGATAAAATGGGTCGTTGGAGTAGAACGGGACGATCGTTTTCAAAATTTGCAAGCCTATGACAACATAAATTGCAATGACGGTCCCGCCCCAGGCACCCACATTGCATTTGTTACCCGGAACCCAACATTACCAATTGGTGTAGCCCAATTTTTGTTCACGGTTCCGTACGACGATGGCACTGGGGCGTTACAGCCAGTTGACGCCGCGTACGTAGGCACTAGGCTGCGACTGTGTTATGCCTTTGGCAGTGAGGATTTCCATCTGTACTACGGGCAAACGATGTTGCCAATTCTGCCGCGCATGGACAATGCGTCTGCAAATGTGGCTGTTCAAGGTGTAGACAAGACTGTGACATTTTCTGGGTCGCTTGGAATTACTACTGGCGATCGTACAAAGTGGGTAAAAAGCACCGACTCCTGTGATACCTTGGGGTTTGGGGGCATGAACGATGTGGAGACCAAAGTCGTCGGGGGAGATGATCCTCGTACTTACGCAACGTACACGTTTGATGATGCGTTGTTGGATGGGCACTTGCTGACCTTATGCTACCAGTTTGGCGATGGGCCCTTTGTTCCATTTCGACACATCACGATGCAAATCAAACGCATCGACAACGTAACCTTAATGGAAGGCTCGAGCGTTGATACTTTGGTGGGGGCTCCCCTCACAATGTTTGTAGACGGTATAGGTATCATGGACGGAGACACCATTGTACTAGTCCCATCTGGCTTTGGGTGCGACGCTATCCCGGCAGGAGGGTCGTCACCAGGAACAGTTTCAGAACGAAAGGCATCATTTGTGTTTGATTCGGAAGCTGCTGACATATCACTGTGCTACCAATTTCAGGACGAGCCATTCAAGGCTTACCCTGATATCCCGTTGGTAAAGAAGGTACCAGAAGCGGAAGAAGTTGCCATCAACCAGCGTGTTTTGGAAGTGAAGTTATCGCTTACCCTTGATATTGATGTGACAACAATAACGTCTGACCCAACATTTTTTACTGACCCAATGTTACCGGCACGAATTGAGTTTGAGACGAGCTTTAAATCTGACCTGTCCTCGGTACTAGGAATCACGCCAAGCAGAATCGTAATAAACTCTATTTCGCAAGGAAGCATCGTCATTGACTTCACAATTTTACCGTCGTTGGACGGGTCGGAGGTAATGGCGGAGCAAGCTGCGCTGATTCTGGAGGAACAAATTACCGATCCGAACAGTCCCTTGAACACGTCCCCCACAATGATACTCATTCAAACGATTGACAAGGTGAAGACCGTTCTTCCTCTTCCTATTGTTGTTTCTATTTCGACCCTACCGGAAGTTGTAGCCGCACAAAATGAGTCGGCGTTTGCTATCAATGTGCTACAATTCCAAACGTCAGGACTCTTCTCGTTCATGCTGGAAGAGACTGTTGTGGTCGAGAATCAGGAAATTGTCAATATTACAGTTGTACGAAACCATGGCACAGCTGGAGTGGTGAGGGTTGGGGTGAAAAGCATTGCACTTACGGCCAATCCGCGTGCATCTAACAGCACAGACACGTATGATTATGAAGACATAGAACTGGTCGTTAATTTTACCGAAGGGGAAGCGAGCAAGACGGTTTCTGTCATCCTAAATGATGATGCGACGTACGAGAAGACGTTCGAGACTGTGTCGATCCAGTTAAGCTTGCAGCCGAACGAAGGTGCCCTGACGTACGGGAGTAGTGCCCTTGGATCCCAAAAGGAGACCATCCTGAAAGTGTACGACTACGGCGACGGTGCCACGGCAGTCGCGAGCAGTTTTAATGCAACAGGCGGTTATCTGTCGTATCTTCAAGGGTGGGGAATTATTGGAAATGGAGTCCACAGCCCTGTTTGGGTAGACGACAAAGGCCTCTACAGCGTTGACCAGGCGTTTATGGGCAGGTTATCATCCCGGCCCCTATGTGAGGCAGGGGTCTCCGTTGAATCAGCGATCATCTTGCAGTGTGACATCCCGTGCGACGCCACTAACACCACGACCTCCTATTCTGAAAACCCCTCTGTCTTTGCCGACCCCACGTTCACTGCGCCAATGGACTTCAACGGTTCAGGCTATGTTGCGTCCGCTGGGGCCATACATGACTTTCCGGACAGCGACATAACAGTGTCCATGTGGATACGCACTACCGACGTGCAGTCAGCGGGCACCCTGCTTGCATTTTATCCGTCTAATGCTACGAACACCAGCTTAGTGGATGCTACGACTGGGGCAACGATACCATTTTATGAGTTTGCCCTGTACGACCAACGCGCTTTGCGCCTTGCTGTGGCCGACCATTCAGATTTAACCTGGCGCCATCCAACGGTGGAGACAGGTGTCGCTGTGAACGATGGGACCTGGCACCATGTTGCGCTAACGTGGGCGTCTAACACTGGTGCCGTTCAGCTATGGGTCGATGGAGCGAACAAGTTTTCCCACTCAGGGGGGTACCGAACAGATCATGTGATGCAGCGACAGGGGACCCTGGTGATTGGAAACTCTATCGTAGGAAACTGTGACGGACCCAAGCAGTACCCGTGCGACCTTTTGAGCTGGAAACGAGGCTTTACGGGAGTGTTGCAAAATATTCGAGTATACACTGAAGTACTGGGAGCCAGTGGGGTTCTTGATGATCTTCGGTGGCCATTTGTGGGAGCGTCGAATCTACAATTAAAAATATACTGGCGAACTACCGCAGCGACGTTTGTGAACGGGGCACCCAATGCCTCAGTCGTAAATGGTGCCAGTGGATCTATGGAGAAATATTCAACTGTCCAACGTGGGGCTCACGCGGGCGTGTTAAGCATTGGCGGTGTCGCCCCGATGAATACAGCAACAGTCCGAACACCGTGCGTAGAAGACGATATTTGGTATTTTAAGGCTCCGCCTGCATTTGTTGGAGATATATCATACATGTACAACGGCCGTCTACAGTTTGAAATGATGGCCCCTGCCGCGGCGGGTTACGCGCGGTCCCGGAACGGCATGGTTTACTTGACAGGGGGAAACGGAATGACGTTGGGAAATTCCATGGTCGGCTTTGGGCCACCGACGTCTTCTGGCTGGTCGCCGTACTCTATTCCTTTCCGCGAGGACCAAGGATGGTCTCACTTTGACGATTTGAATGCTGTGACGTTCAAACAGTTTCGCACAGTTTTGGCAAACGTAACTGGTGTATATTTTCGCGGGGACGATCGAGTGTGCAGTAGCTTGGAGGAGGGCGAGGAGGCGGTCTACATAAATAACATTCGCTATGAAACGAACCCATTGGTATAGTTTCTTTTTGAGGAGGGGCTAAAGCAAGCAGGGAGAAGAACACGTTGAGTCAATTTTAATGACCATACTCCTGAAATGGAATTTGTTTTCCATCGCTTTACTTGTGCGTGTGTTTTTTGTTGTACATTGTACAATTGTACAGTAAATGAATTAAACAATATTATTGTAAAAAACAAATTATTATTATTTTTTTAAATATTTAATGGAGTAATTCATTCTTCTGATTTTTAAGTTTACTGCTAATGCTACTTGGTACCTGGTACTTATAACTTATAAATAATAGTGAAGTACATAACCCATTGCGCTGTGATAAGAAAAAGTGTCGTCGTTTTGTCCTTATTAAGAAAAGAGAATAATAATCCATCATCATCAATCAATCATCAATCAGAAAGAAATTATCCCTATTATCCAAGCAGAGGAGA